>JAAGKR010001578.1:25050-48439 GCA_011419295.1 Clarias macrocephalus | reverse complement strand
TTCCCCCCCCCCCCCCCCCCCCCCCCCCCACAGAGACACACACACACACACACACACACACACACACACACACACACACAAAATAACATCCTTTGGCAATGAGGCTTGACAGTAGTTTGAGGAAAGCAGAAGATTAAAAAAGTTAATGACAGAAAGAGACCTAAAAAATGATGGCCTCCTGCTTGTCATCACTAAGATCCTTCTAGCTGTCGTTACAGGATCTAAAAGTGGAATAGAGCTGTTTTAAGTTCATGCCCATTTGATTTTAGCTTTTCAGAACTTGGGACACATGCACAGCACAAAACATGTTATTGATAATTTACTTAAAAAAAAATTTTTTTTAACCTTTTGTTGTGATATGCCTATTACATGCATATTTTAAGGATCATATCTTCAGTTGTAGTTTAGCTCATATGAGCTAATAGATGATTAATAAAAAGACCACACACTGATACCCAGAAGAGAGGGAAGTCTGCCTTTTCCTAATTATCATTATGGTTACAGAAATAAAACCCTAAGGCTGTTACTTGTAGACATATGTACACCTTGAACATATGAAATATGAGGCTTATCCATATTCATGCCACACACACACTTAGTTATGGATAGTGGATTCATTTTTATGCTAAATATATATAAAACAGAATAAATTATTTTTTGAATTATGAATTTTGTTTTTTTGGACACTGTGCACGATGAATTAAATTGTACATTTCCTGAGAGACCAAGTGAGTACAGTAGAAATAACTTTACTGTTAAACTAGTTGAATTGCTTAGTTGAAGTAGGAAACATGGAACTTTATCTGGCTAATTTCATTTCTCATTTCTTTTATTATTTTATGATTTTACGTTTTGACACATAAATTGTTGCTTTAGCATATTGTTTCTTCATTTCTTTTTATTAATTAATTTATTTCTGTGGTATTCAGGATGGTTACTCACTGATTCAGTCATTGAGTAACTTGATAGTTTATAAGTAAGTTGGTACTGTAGTGTACAACATGATCTTATGTTTTAGTTTGTTTTATGTGAGCTATAATGCCTGCTTAAATAAACAAATTACCATCAGTCTGCTTTATTAGCACCATTTACCCATTTGAATATATTTAAATGTGAATAATGTATTGTTATTTGTCAATAACAAATTGAAAACAATAATATAACTACAAAATTGTACTGTACATATAGTAATGTACGCACAGTACATAACAGTGAGTACACTTTAAATATTAATTACAATAACAACCTGGCTCCTCCACTGCCAGTAAATTTACAAGGTGCTTTTTATAGTCTATTCTCTCAGGGTATTCAATCTTAAATGCAATAAGACAATGTACTGCCAGTTTTTTTTTCCAGTCAAAAAGGAAACATGGCTAAGAGTTGTTTGAACAAAGTCGCCTAAAGTAGAAGAGATGCTTGTTGTAGATATGATTAAAAAATCCTGCCCTAAATCATAATATCCAAATTACCTTGCTTCTTTATTTAATTACCCAAGCTAATCCAATCTGCTTATGTACAACTTAATAGTAAATTCCATAACATCCCAAATCTGCAATTTTTCTTCTTTGCTGTTCTTGCCAATATAAATTTCACCAGCATTAGGCACTTAACCAGGGGATAGACATTTCTAATTAAAATGTGAGCATGGGAATGGGAGATATTGCCATTTTCACCCACACAAAAACTGTGGGTGGAATACTGCACATTTTAAATGTTTCCATTTTATATGGGTTTATTCAAAACCGAGAACTGCGCTTCCTTGAACTGCAAAAGGCATGCAAAAAATAAACCAAAACGTGGGCTGAAAACTTGAAATAACAAATTTAGCACAGAGAAACCTTGCGCAAGCATTCTGATCTCCTGCCTCCTTTTTGTTTTCTGTAGCCACATTAAACTACCCTGTTCAAAAGAGAGAAAACTTTTAATGGTGTCTCCAGACTTCCATACCATTTCTGTTCGCCAATCATTGACTCACTGATCACGAGTTAGTATCTTATAATATTCTGCTCTTTTCGGGCAGAAAAAAGGAATTGAGCAAAAAGCTCAAAAGCTCTCAAATGCATAAAAAAGAATAAGCACAACTGCATTCATAATTAGTTAATTTGCTATATATCCCCATATGTCTGCAAAAAAATGTGTGGACACCTCTAAGGACTTGCACAACTTGGCAGGAATGCACTAGAAAACATAAGGGTATAGTCTTGCCTCCCTTGACATGGAGCTGCCACACTTTTTTTGACAAGGTAAGAAAAAGCCTGGTGAGGATGGGGTCAAAGCAAGGTACAGGAAGAATTTAATAAGGATGATATAAACTTGATATATGCACATTGGTCAATTTTATCCCCCATTCCTGCTGTGGTCTCCTTTTATTTTTAGGCATGGGAATGTCATGGTTTTTGTCAGGGTGTGACAGGGGCCTTAGATCTTAATGAAGATAAGCAACATACAAAGATTTAGACTCAGGAATACCATGAAGAGCATTTGAACAGCTGTTCACTTATCTTTTATCAAGAGTGAAACTTTTTAAAGCTAGAAAATAATTTAAAGCTAGGAATTGGAGATTTTAAAGATAAATATTATTTTCAAAGTCTATTTTATTTCTTAGGTCGCTCAATATAAAAGATAACTATACACATTTGTGCTATTCATACTCAAGGTCTCAAGCAATTGTGCACTTGTACTGAGGTACTGTATTAATCTTTATCCCGCTCAATCTGTATTAACCTCCCTCTATTTTTCCTAAAACATTCGAGAAAACTAAATGGAACAGAAAAATTGGGCTCCAAGATAAAACACTTGCATTCCTCATCAAATTGATTTATTGTAGAATTATATAATATTCTTTAGATTCTTTTAGCCAGAGTAAAGGAGGTACTCTTGATTATGAGGTAGAAAAAACCCTGCATTTGGTAATTTTTCTCTTTTGCTATGCTTCTTCTGTACTTCTTTTATTCTTCAATCGTGCACTTACCATGAATATCTGAAACTAAAACATACTCTCTCTATGGCACCCATCATTTATCATTTTCTATCTCATGTACTAATGAATTTTCAGTGCAATGTTTTCTGATACAGTAGTTGGCTCCGGCAAAATGCCACAGAGACAGCACCATGGATTAGGATGTCACATGGCTGTACCTTTAAGGTCATTGTGAGGAAAGAAATGTTAACATCACTCTGAGGGAAGCACATGGAAAGCAAAATGAGGGAAAGAAAGAAAAAGTTGCCATATGTAGTCAGGAGCTCATCTGAGCGTACAAGCTGTTCCAGTTGATGAGATGAATTACGAAGGTGGCACTCCACCAGATTTCACACACATTGGTCTGGTTTGCGTCTGGCAGGTCACCGTTCATTGCATATCAATGAGGAAGCAGAAGAAGCATAACCCTTAGTTTCATTCATCACAAAAAAGGGGAAGAAAATAAAGAACAAAACAGAAACAAAGACATAAGCTCACATTATTACGCATGCTTATACAGTACAGTACATGCGCAGGGAGAAAACACACTTCATCAAGCATCCTATTCACACAATGCTGACAAAACACTGTGAGTGGGAGAGAGAACTATGTCTGGGCTTTAAAGTTACAATGTGTGTGGAAGCTAAAGTGACAAGCTTTGTGTCCTTATTTTATTTTTATTTGTTTTTACAGTATGCGCCAAAATATACAGTCCTGAAACTTGCACATCTCGGATACCCATTTGTATTTGTTAGCGGCTCATAGCTCCAGCCGCACATGTGTGTAGTGAAAGTTGTGTTGTACATTTGTTTTTGGAAATTAGTCTCGCTACGTAAAGAAAAGTATTCATAGTTGAGTATTATTTTCCGAATCAGCCTGAACGATATGACCACTACAGCAGGGCAGTGCGCACACACTTTGAACGCTTATATTAAGTGGTAAATCAACACAAATAGTGTGTATGTTAATTTCTTTCAGGAGAAATAAACTCAGATGACAACAAGGTAATATTGTCCATCTTTTCATTTCAGTAATGTATATTTTGATGCATACTATGAGGCATATCATGAGGTTCAGTTTTAATTTTTAACGACTTGTCTTAAAGTATGCACTGTACCACAACCTAATTGCTCATTACATATTATACTTGATGCACTCCCTGGTCCACTAAAGCTGAATGTATTCATCTAATGCTCTTATGTATTCAGATCTTGAATGTTCATCTGTTCCTTTATTGACCACTCAATTCCACAAGGCCAATAACCTCTTGTGAATTCTACATTCAGAGGAGAAGGTGTGTGTGTGTGTGTGTGTGTGTGTGTGTGTGTGTGTGCGCGCGCTGTATCTGTACCAGGGTACATTTTTGCCAGCAGAACAAACACAGAACCAGAGCTGAATTTTAATGCAAATATTGATTTCTTCTGGGCTGACTACTAGTTGTTATAAGGTCCTGGGTTGTACATATTAGGTATGCCTGTTTATGTCAATTGTAAATGAGGCACATAATTCATTCAGCTCAGTTTGCATTCATAAAAAAGCAAAGAAAGAAAAATAAAAAGCAGGATGAAAAGAAAAAGAGCAAAGAAACAGCTATTAATAAACTGGCAGACAGTTTGGAAAGCTCCCAGATGGCAGCAGTGTGATGGCACCATTGAGTGTTGCTCTGATGGAAAGTGGTGGGTTTGGTGTTGATACAGTAAGAGGTGTTTCTGGCTCTGCAAGGTCTCACTGGCCCTCTCCTCAGACCTACAGGCTGTTCACGGTTCTGAACAGGAGGTCAATCAGATAAAGAATGTACATTAGCCATGACTCCTGTTGCTTAAGTACCCTGCAGCTAGTGCCAGAATTACAGGTTCTGGAACACACAACGCCAACATTGTTCATTAGAGCAGAAGAACAACGATGTATGCTGAAATTAATTTTCCCAGTTGTCTATTGATTTACTGTTCTTTTACATGTTTATACACAAAACCACACAAGTGTGTGTGTGTGTTTTTAGTCAGAAAAAAGAAGACATCCAGAGTAATAAAGTGGCTCCCACTTGCTGTTTCTTTTGTGCATGTTAGAGAAATGCATAGACATGTTTACACACACACACACACACACACACACACACACACACACACACACACACACACAGACACACACACATACACACACACATACACACACACACACACACACACATACACACACACACACACACACACACACACACACACACACACACACCAAGCTTGAAGAAGGAAGTAGATTTATGTAAGCATGCACTGAATATAAATATATATTTAGGCAAAAGTTGGTTGTGGTTAATATTAATAATAAAAAAAGGCAACCTTAACGCTACAGTATACAAAGGCATCTTAGAAAAGAGTGTGCTTTTAAATTTGTGCCAGTAGTTTGGAGAAGAGGTGGCAGGGTGGCATAATGGTTCGCAGTGTTGTTTGATTCCCTGCTCGGGTCTGAATGCCCAGAGTTTGCATGTCCTCCTCGTGCTTTGTAGGTTTTCCCGGCGTACTCCTGTTTTCTTCCATAGTCCAAAGACATGTACTGTAGACTATTTGTTGTCTCCAATCTGCCCATAGTGTGTGAGTGAGCGTGAGCATGTTTGTGCTAATGTGCCCTTGCACCTGCCCAGGGTGTACCACGCCCCATGACCCTGTACAGGATAAGCAGTATACAGAACGAATAAGAGACAGTGAGTTTGGCTAAGGCCTGGATATAGATGAGATGGGTCAGGTGTCCACATACTTTTAGTCACACTGTGTAGTTTTCACCAAACCTTTTGTCGGCTCCTTGAAAAACATTAATTTCTCTCATCAGACCTCAGATATTTTCAAATAGTACAAACTAAATCATTTCAGAACCATGAAAAGATTATTAATGAATCAACAGTGAGAACATATCATGATGTGAAAATATCAGCCAGTTAATGTGACACTTCACTGGCATATAGCCTAGACATAGTGGGTTTTTCCACTGTTGCTTTCCAAGGTTACTAGGCAAATACAGTCTCCGAAGAGTAAGGCTGCAGCTAATTTAAACACGCTTCATTAACAATGCAAATGAATGCTAAAATATAAATATCTTTCTCTCAACAAGTTCCTTCCTCAGAGGAGAAATATACTTGAATGTCAGGAAAGCACAGCTTTTGGGCTTCTCTTTAAACTTTTTTTGTTGTTTCACTTCATCAACCAAACTTCTGTTATTGAAAAGACATTGCACAAATACAAATGTGCAGCACACTGCAGACTGATCACAGTGTCAGCTAAACTACCGCTGGCTAATTTAAACATATTGTTTTCGCTGTGTCCTTATTGATGTTTCCTGAGATGGTCAAATGGCTTTTAGTTTGATGCATCACTGTTCCTACTCACATTGCCATGGTTGATGAAGTTATGCTTGTGGGCGATGTGCTGGGCCTCCTCCTTGCCCCCATGGATGTGAATGGCCCAGGAATTGGTGTACACACCTTGGCTGGATGCAGATTGTACCATAATGCTCAGGAGCAGCAGGCTGATTCTGAGCTGCAGCAGGAGCCAACGGACCTCCATGAACGTCACTGCAGCAGGCCTGATTGCTCTATGTGTGCTTCTGAGAAAATCTGTCACTCTGGATTACGTGGGCCAAACGGAACTGTGCCGAGACCTACAGTAGACAAAACAAAGGGCTTAGATTGAGCCTCATACAAATGGACAAATACAGCCATTTTAACAGAACAACCCCCAAGATAACCACAAGCACAAAAACGACTTTGGAGATAAATATTTTGTTATAAGATGGAGACTGAGAAAGCTTGTGTGTGGCCTTAAATTGTTATTTAAACAGCTTTATTTTTCCATCTGTGCTGCGTGCAATATCTCTGCAACCAGGATGAAAAAAAAAACTCAATCTGTACTAGAGGATAATGAGTATGATGATGATAATGTATTAAATCTTGCACATAGAGACCAAGCTTTGCTCGGTAACAGGGGAAAAACATCTCCTACAGATGCTTTGATTTCTTCAAGATGTTGAAAAACAGTCAATGAGTAACAGCAAGAGATCAGACAATTAAATTAGAAAGTGTTTGCTTATCGTTTTCCTAGAATGCACAAATGAAATAGACAATGCAGCATATACAGTACAGACCAAAAGTTTGGACACACCCTCTCATTCAAAGAGGTTGAATTTGTATTATGGCAAGAAAAAAGCAGCTAAGTAAAGAAAAACGAGTGGCCATCATTACTTTAAGAAATGAAGGTCAGACCGAAAAATTGGGTAAACTTTGAAAGTGTCCCCAAGTGCAGTCACAAAAACCATCAAGAAACTGGCTCACATGCGGACCGCCCCAGGAAAGGAAGACCAAGAGTCACCTCTGCTGCGGAGGATAAGTTCATCCGAGTCACCAGCCTCAGAAATCGCAGGTTAACAGCAGCTCAGATCAGAGAGCAGGTCAATGCCACACAGAGTTCTAGCAGCAGACACATCTCTAGAACAACTGTTAAGAGGAGACTGTGTGAATCAGGCCTTCATGGTAGAATATCTGCTAGGAAACCACTGCTAAGGACAGGCAACAAGCAGAAGAGACGCGTTTGGGCTAAAGAACACAATAAGAAAACTAAAGAAAACTAAAGAAAACTCTTTGAATGAGAAGGTGTGTCCAAACTTTTGGTCTGTACTGTATGTGAATGTTATCTGTTGACACAATAGGTCAAAACCAGAATTGAGGCAGTAGCTGTAATAAAGTGAAAAAAAAAAAAAACAGAATGTCAGAAAAAGAGTACAAGGTGCTTTGGAATAACTTGTTATTCAACCAGAGACGGTTTAACCATTTTTCATATAAAGATGACTGCTTGGAAGGATTAATCCCATTGCAAAGTAAAATCCAAGATAAGATGTCATGTTAACTGCTTCTTTTTCCTCCTAGACAGAAATTCGCATTATTTAGTGTTCCAGACTTGAAAGAGATTTGAGGTCTTTTCTCCATCTTCTCAAATGTATCTCCTGAAAAATTGTTTCTCATTGAGAAAACCCTGAGAACTTTAAATGGTCTCAAATGTGGCTCATTAAATGCAAAAATGCTCTGGGGTTTGAGGTCTATGTGCTCTTATAAACAGTGCCAACCACACTGACAGACAGGTAGATGGAAGGGAGGGTTAGGGTTGGATCTCTTAAATGTAGAAAATACAATAAATCAAAATATTGTGTTAAAGGTCATGTAATGAATTTGTTGTTAGTAATGTTAGTTTGTATGGTAGACCACATTTGTGCTGCAGGTAATGCCGGCACGCTCTGCTGGCTACCACCGCAAGTACTGTATATTTCACAGCTGTGAGAAACACTGCAATGTGCAAGTTATTTGACCTTTCTTTTTGCTTTATGATTGAAAACATGAAGTAAGTTTCCAAGGAAGTTTCTCTTTTAATCAACCATGTGTTAAATAAATGAAATATGCATTACTGTACATTTTACATACAAATGCACTGTAGATATGTAGGTTGGTGCAGTCGGCTACCTGTCAGTAGCTTCCTGTCATTAGCTAGCTGATCTTCATAACACTAGTGAGGTTGTAAGTTATTTTTAAATCACTCAGATGGTTACAATATTATTATTAGGATTGTCCTAAATAAACCAGCAAGTGGATTATAACTTTTTTTTAAAAATCCTTTTAACGGCAAAATAAAAAATAACAGTTTTTATATGGTTTTATTGATCTATCTATCTATCTATCTATCTATCTATCTATCTATCTATTCAAAGTAAGTTAATGGTACTGCATGATCTGTATTGGAAACCAGTAGCTTTTCTTTCTGAGCAACAAACTTTTGTTATGGGCCTTTATTTAATTTTAATGTGTTTAAACAAGCTGGTTACTTTGTTTTCTATGTTGTTTTACAACATATAAAATAACCCCTCATACAGTTTTTGTTGTACATCATATGCAACAAGCACTAAAACATTATTATGTTACAATTCTTGAGATGAGCTATGCAAGTAAAAGACTATATATTCATGTGGGCTATAAACAACTATCCATTCTTCTATAATTTTCTGTGCCGCTTCCCCATGTCCCTATTCCAGGGAAAAGCGGCACAAGGTGGGGGGCACCCTAGATGGTGTGCCAACATACATGCACACCCTCACACTCTCATTCATACACTATGGGCAGTCTGCACATGCCAATCAGCCACCAACGCATGTCTTTGGACTGTGGGAGGAAAAGTTCCTAGAGAAAACCCACAAACAACAGGCAGAACATGCAAACTCCACACACGCAGATGGGAAATAAGATTCAATCCCTGAAGCCTGGAGGTGTGAGGTGGCAGTGCTAACCACTAAGCCAGGATATAACTAAACCTAGTAAAAACCTATAGAACCCAAAATATGAAAAATAAAACAAAGGATCTGTATCTTCTGTTCATGCTCTCTTGTTCTTGCCCCAGGGAAAATCTCTGCAGGATCATGACACAGATGAGATGCCGTTAGATTTAAGCAGATCTATATACCATAGGTGGGTTATGCTGAATATGGAACCAGCTCATGGTTTTCTCCAGAGCTCACTGCAAAGTTGTACATGTCTCTACAAAAGGAAAAAAACAACAACAGAGGCTTAAAAAAAAGGTGCTCTGGGGTGCAATTTCTGCAACATCTTAAATAAAGAGAAACTAACGCCTGGAAATTTTCATTCATTATACTGAATAACATGTGCATGACCTTTGAACCTAATTATCCAAGACCTTAATGGAAAACTTGTCAAAATCAATAAATAATGCTCATTAAAGTATGGTAGCCATGCCAGGCTATTTCAGAAACATGTGCAGCAATAGAATTAACATATAAATAGCACAGTGTATGTGAGAGAAAACGCAAAAAAAAAAAAAAAAAAAATCTAACTATCATATCTGCAATTTGTATCGATGTGCTCATTAAGTTCAGATAATGTGCAGTTAGCTGAAAGAGAAAAGTACGCTACATGTCCATCAGCAAATCTATCAAAGGAAGGGCGGCAGAAAGAAGGAGACTGAGTGAAAAACAACAGAGATTGATGAATGACTGCAAAAGAGTAGCAAGATACATGGGTCACTCCACAAAACAGGACATGAGGATAAAATTCCAGAAAAGGATTTTTTTTAAAGAACACACAAATCCTTACACCGACACTACAGTGACATGTCTGTCAAAAGATAATATCTCCACTCAAATATAATTTATGTTATCACATTTACCACCTTGTACATATAACAAGGACATGAAAATAACTATGCATTTACCAATAAAAATGTATTAAAAAATGAGAAAACACTTAAATTATTAAATAATAAAAAAATGAAATATATAAAACAGATTTCAAAAAATTATCAACAATATGTTCAGTCTAAATATCTCAAGAATATTTCACCTTTAGTCTAGTTTTGATTGAATCAAAAAGGATTTAACACTCTCTTGGGTGCAGAGTGCATTACTAAGAGATTTAAGATAATCATATTGATAATTTATTTACATTTTTAAGAGAATTTAGTTACAACATATGTTCATCGATTGAGTTCTGCATTAAATTTTGTAAGTGAAACATAGAGGTTTGTTTTATGACATTTTAAAGCAAATGTGTAGAAACAGAAAATTATTCATATTATGAAAAATGAAATACGCCTTTTTTCTTATAGCATCCTTTCTCTCAACTCTCCCTGCCTTGTCATGCAAACATGCTACTTACATATTTTAGGTTATCTATCCACGCGATATATTTCAGTAGTAGCAAAAGTTTTATATTTTAGAACATGTCTATTTTACATTACATTATTATTAACTTATTAACTTTAACACTGAGCAAAACTCTTTAAAAAAATCATTAAAAAAATTAAAATCAGCTGTAAAATAAACTGAAAATGTTGTCTAGATATTGATTTGTCTAGAAATTCAGACTTCTTTCAGTGGAAATAAGAATGTTTGCCTTAAATTTGGCTTTTGCCAAAGAATCCTTCCGTTGCAACAATTCTAGCCATTCTAGCTGTCTGTGTCTAGTTGTGTATGTGTCACAGTCCAGTTGATTATTAAGAGAATAAACAGCTGACTGCTTCTTCTCTTTGTAGTCATCGTGCTGTTGTAGAAAAATGCTAGCTCAAAACAATTGCTGTCCACAGGGTGTGGCATGGAAGTGCAAATTAGACTGTGAAAAATGTATAAATCTCCCATTTTAGCATCACCAAATCATCCTCAGATTGTCTTCTTTTTTCCACCATGTTTGACAATTGGCATTTAGTGTCTTTTCTTTTTTTTCCCTCCGTCTCACATTTTATTTGTAATCCAAAAACCTCAAACTTAGAATGGTCTTCCATAACATTCTTCCTCTGTCCAAAGGCCCATCTGACTTTCCCCTTCTATTTTTTTCTTGGCCTTTATGAGATATGTTTTTTCTTTGCAACTATGCGTATAAGGCCAGCCCCCTCAATTTTAAACCTGGTGTTTTGCAGGCACCATTCAATGAAGCTGTCAGTTGAGGACTTGTGAGACATCTGTTTCTCAAGCTAGAGACTCTGATATACATGTCCTCTTGCTCACTTTTTTTTGTACATTTAGAGCCAGTTTGTACTGTTCCTTAAAGAGAGTATTATACACCGTTGCATAAAATCTTTGATGTCTTGCCAATTTGTCGCATTGGAATAACATTCCTTTCTCAGAACAAGAATAGACTAACAAGCTTCAGAGGGGAGTTTTTTTTTTTCACTAGCCATTTTGAGTCTCTAATTAAATCTATTAAATGCTGATGCTTCGTATACTCAGAAAGGCTAAAAAATGACCTTTTATTGCTTTTTTTATCAGCATGATGATTTTCACCTCTGCTAACATTACTTCAAAAGGGTTTTCTAATGATGAATTGCCGTTTTAACACAAAAACCTGGATTAGCTATCACAATGTGCTATTAGAAGACAGGCGTGATGAGTTGCTGAAAATAACCTTAGTTTAATGAATTATTTTCATTAATAATCAGTTTCTGGCTATAATAGACATTTACAACATTACTAGTGTCTAGACTGTAATTTTCAATCAATTTAATGTTATTTTAATTGAAACAAAATGTGCTTTTCTTTCAAAACCAATGGAATCTCTAAATGAACCCAAGCTTTTCTTAATCAGTTTTTTTCCACACTTGATGTTTAGTGCCACTTAAACATATAATCTGTGTATGTTGTCTAAAGCTAGCTCTATAAGAAAATAAGGAAAGACAAACAACAAAATTCTTAATATCATGAACAGCATTGTTTAATGAGAGTGTGTTAATAATAATAATAAAAATTTATGATGTCTGTCACATTTTTTTTTACATTCTGGCAAACAATGAATATGTACTGTATATATACTAATCAATCAAAACATTATAACCACCTAGGGAAGAATGAATAACATTCATTATGTAATTTCAGAGGCACCTGGAACATATTAGGCAGTAACTGAACATTTATTTCTTGTAATTGATTTGTTTGAAGCAGGAAAAATGGGCATGCGTCAGGGGTGGCTCAGTGGTTAAGGCATTAAACTACAGTTCGGAACGTCCCTGGTTCAAATCCCACGACTGCCAAGTTGTCCCTGTTAGGCCCTTGTGCAAGGCCCTTACCCCTCAACTCCTCAGATTTATAATGAAAATATACAACTGTAACTCACTCTGGATAAAGGAATCTGCAAAATGCCTAAATGTAATGGTAGGCCTTGTAGGGTATTCTTGGAATGCACTGGTTAGTAGCTACCAACAGTGGACAACCAGTGAACGAGAGACATGCCCAAGTGGCACTGATGGATGGTGAGAATGATGGTTAGCCTGTCAGGTCCATTCCCACAGAAAAGCTACTCACTTGAGGAAGAGATGGCACCACAATTCACTATGCAAACAATGTTCTGCAGAGAAACCTTGGGTCCGGGTATTCATGTAGCACCTACCTAAACATTGTGTATGCTTCATGACAACAGTACTCCCTGGCAGTTGCGTTTTTCAGTAGCATAATTCAGCTTGCTGCAAAACAATCCATGGAGGCTCCAACTCACAACTTACAGAACTTTCGGTGCTGCCAATGACTTGGTGCCTGTTATATGAGAACTCAAGAGATCTTAGGAAGCGTAATTTAACATGCTTTTAAAAAACTGCCAAGGGATACAATAACATAGAACCTAAACATTCACGACCTAAATCATAAACACACAAACATTACTTGACAAGTAACATCATAGTACAGCAACACATTCAAAATGAATAACACGACATTCTGTACTTATGCATTAAATAGCTATGACACAACTATCAATAGCAGGTGTATTATTCTAAATTCAGAAACTGCATAACTGTGTTCTATGACAAAACATAGTTCAAAGACTAAAATGAATTCACCTGAAAATAATTACGAACAATTCAGTGATTAATTGTTAATAAGTTGCTTTTTAATCATGCCTAAAATTATATTAAAGTCTGGTTCTTCCCTCAGTATATATATTGGTTTTCATGTGAAGCAACATTTAAGTGTCAGCTGCAGAGAGCAGAACAAACTGGAAAAATCAATCACTTACACGGTGCAACCGAACCAAGGGTTTGGAACACTGTGTGTAGAAGGCAATCATGTGTACTGATGGCAGTAATTCTTACTGAACTGTCAAAGAAAACAAATGCTTCAAATGATATATTTGCAAACGCTTTACTTATAGCTAAGCTTTATAAGACATTGAGTTTAGTTCAGCAAATTTCAAATAAAGCCATATTGACTGTTTCTATGACACAAAACACAATCTTATTAAATTTGCATTACTCTGAAGCCACTTAGTACATCAGAGCTGGTGAATCCATCTTAGAAAATAAGGCAATTATATAAATTACAAAAAAATCTTCCTCCCCCAGTACATTCTGAAAACACACCAAATGGCTGAGGAAAGTCTCAGCATTGCTCAAGAAAATTCTATCATACCCCTACTTTATATTACCAAAAGTATTCGCTCACCTGCACTGCAAAATTCCCAGTGTTTATTTAACACCCCAAGTGTTTATATATGAGCTAATGGTCACGAATGTACTCTGAAAGTGTTAAATCAACACTCTGGGTGTTTATTCAAGACTAAGGATTTTGCTGTGTGCCTTCACATGCATAAGAACTAACATCTTGACTAACATCTTATTCTTAATCCACAGGGTTTAATATGATATTGGCCAACCCTTTGCAGCTATAACAGCTTCAACTCTTCTGGGAAGGCTTTCCACAAGGTTTACGAGTGTATTTATGGGAATTTTTTTTTACCATTCTTTAACGAACGCATTGGTTAGCTCTGGCTTGCAGTCTCTGCTTTAATTCATCCCTAAGGTGTTCTATCTGGTTGAGGTCAGGACCATGTATAGGCCAGTTGTGTTCATCCACACCAACCACCAACCCCTGGTGTCCAGTCATGTTGGAACAGGAAGGTGCATCCTTAACTGTTCCCACAAAGTTGGGAGCCTGAAATGTCCAAAATGTCTTGGTATGTGGAATGTCTTGGTATATTTCAATGGAAATAAGGGGCCGAGCCCAACTCGTGGCAAAACAAACCTCCATCATAATCCCCTCTCCACCAAATTTACACTTGGCAAAATAAAGCCAGATAAGTACTGATCTTCTGGCAACTGCCAAACTCACACTCGTCCATTGGATTGCCAGACTAAAAAGCCTGATTTGTCACTCCAGAGAACACATCTCCACTACTCTAAATTCCAGTGTCGGCATGCCACTGCATCCAATGCTTTGCTTTACACTTGGTAATGTAAGGCTTGGATGCAGCTGCTTGGCCGTGGAAACCCATTCCCTGAAGCTGCTCTAGATCTGCAGCTATTGACTCTGCAGAAAGCGACCTCTGTGCGCTATGCGCCCACTGACCCCGCTCTGTGATTTTACTCTGTGGTCTACCACTTTCTGGCTGAGTTGCTGTCATTCGTAATCGCTTCCACTTTGTTATAATACCACTAACAGTTGACTGTGGAATGTTTAGTAGAGAGGAAATTTCACGACTGAACGTATTGCACAGGTTTCATCCTATCACGTGGAATTCACTGAGCTTCTGAGAGTGACCCATTCTTTCAGAAGCAGTTTGCATGCCTAGATGCTTGATTTTATACACCTGTAACCATGGAAGTGATTGGAACACCGGAAATCAATGATTTGGATGGATGAGTGAATACTTTTGGCAATATAGTATATCTATGGTGAAGTATGATTAACCAGTCAGTCTTTTTGCACTGACGCAATAACATGCAGAAGCATTATGCTCATTAGTTGTGTTTGAAATGTTCTCATGTATACACTTGACCCCAGAAATTCACATGGTTTACATTCCCAGAGCACCTGTGAATTGTGAAAAACCGCAAGTTTTGGATATGGTAAAACAAAAAATGCCTATAAATGCCTATTTTTATAGTGTAAAACCGCAAATTTTGGATGTGGTAAAAAGAAAAATGCATATAAATGCCTCTTGTTATAATTTAAACCCTAATATGCCCTCATATATGCCCCCAAAACACTTAATTTCAAACTCAGCTTAATATATTATCCTTAAAAAAAAAGAATGTAAAGGAAAACCCGTATTGTGTACAGTACTGTACTATGTACTGTACTATTATATTTTATTTTATAACACAACATATATAATTTATAAATATTATAAAATTAGTAAATGCTTGAAAAAGTATATGATGCCACGAAAAAAGCCATAAAAAAATTGCGGGGGATATTTGTGGTTTCGACAAAACTGCAGGGGTTTGTGCAAACAATTATTAGTTAGGTTCTAAGGAAAAATCTGAAAAGGACTGAGGCTGTGAACTCTGAATTGCAATTTCGCGGGGATTGTAGTTTGAATGCAAAATCTTTAAATAAAATGTGGTTTACCAATGCTGTTACCAAAAATAAAACAACAATACAAAAGAAAAAAAGGCACACACACCAACATTTTGTTCAGCCAGCTTTAGCTTTAATTATAGTGTTTAATGTGGCAGCTAATTCCTGTGAGAAAATGATTCTTCATGCGCCCACAACCACTTGAGCTCTGGAATATGCCTTTGACATCAGAGGGGGAAAAAATCATTGACGGGATATACTAGTCATTCAGTACATTTAGGTAGCCAGCTGGATTAATTTTATTACTAGATAATTCTGCTGGCCAACTGAAGGAACCCACAGATCACCACATTGCCTCCAGAGTCTTCTACAGTGGGGACTATGCATGATACAACATGCACTTCTCTTCTTACCACAACCTGACTATTGCTTTGGACTAGGGTCAATCTGGACTCATCAGTCCACATGACTTTTTTCAGTTGCTCCAAAGTTCAAGCCTGATGCCCCCTAGCAAACTGAAGCCTTTTAGTCTAATGAGTATCACTAATAAGAGGTATCCTCATGGCTGCCCAGCTGTTTGGTCCCAATCTTCTTGTCACATTGTCACAATGCTCTTACTTTCACTATTAAACATAGCTGTGATTTCTACTGTTAATTTGTTATATTTATTATAACTTATAACAAAGTGGTTACCTCTGATCATGGACTAGTTTTTTCCAGCTTAATAAGGGCAGATCAATTAGCCCTTCTGAAATGCTGTTTTTGTGGCTGGGAAGTGTATACCTGTGTCACCACTGAATGGTTATTTGGGTGACTGTTCGTTATACATTAGTGTTGTGTAGGCTATGGGTGTGATTTTAGATATGTTTTTAACTATTATTTGTAAAATTGCAAATTCAGAAAGTGAGCCACAATTGAGTAATTTTCTAAGAATTTGTGTGCAACAATTTGAAAACCCATTGACTGTTTAACATCAGCATGATCGAGTGGTTTACAAGTCATTGACTTCTTCATGTGAAAGCTCATAATTTAAATAATACTCACTCTCACACAATGGCCAAGTCTTAATTTTTGTTCTTTACTTTTTAAAGGCATCAGGATTTTATATATTAAGGTATATACTATCAGAGATTTCCATTTATGCACTAGATGATCTCTGCTACATCTGTGTCAAACACAATTGGGTCTGATGTCATTATTTTTTCCCAATATGTAAGGAGTACAGGGCAAAGGACAGATTGACAGTGACACTGCTGTAGTGTGCCTTCTGGGGAGGGTGAGAAAAGTAATTATCACTGCTTAATAACTTCATGTCAGAAACCACTACAATGTCCTAGTCACTTGCTTCACCAGGGTAAGACATGTAGCATGGTGACTGGAGACAAACTTACTGCAGCTTACATGTGTTAATAATAAAATAGTATTGTTGTCTCTCTTTAATGTAAGTTTTTATTATTACTATTAATCAAAGTCTGTTATTTTTAACATAATATATAACATTATGCATAACTGTTGTTTATGTTTTAACTTGTTTTTAAATCTATATAATCATGATACATAATCTACACAAATAAAAAATATGCTCTTAGTATTGACATTCTTGGTTCCCTAATACCTGCACTGAAACCAAATAAAAAAATGGAAGGCGTATTTTTGAGTGGGTAGTAAAGGAACATGGCGAAAAAGCAATTAAATATACTGGTAAAGTCTAACCCAGTAGGATTGTTCTGGGAGCAAATAAATCAAAACATTTAACACAAAGCCAAGGAAGAGGGAGAGACTGAACATCACACCTGGACTTCTTGAAAGTGACATGGCTTCTCTTTGTACTGTGGGAAAGAAATGACTGATTGAATTAGATGTGCACAGCAGGAGGCTTTATTTCAACTCGTTAAAAATATTTACATGTCACAGATTTTTTTCCTTACAAATTTAACCCAATACAAAATATCAGACCATTGTTACTTCCAAAAAAAATAAAGATATTCCCAACATTTTGACAAACAACGCATTTCTTTATTCCATCAGCATTAGTGCCACATAGCGAGCTGAGATTATTCCATCTTCTACAGGTACCTCTGATTTCATTTTTATTGTCAATGGCCCTTTCATCAATTTTGCATAAAAATGAGCATAGATTTAAGCACATGAGAAAAAAAAAAGACTAACCTGCTTCTCAATCATTAAACTGTCAAATCAAAACAAGTGGTGATTGAATGCAATTGGTAAATCAACTCCAGCTTTGTAGATACAAGCACTTTTCCACTAGCTAGTTATTTATATCACATGAATACAACAATCAACAATTTATCCCCACAGATAATTTACATAAAATGCCATAATATATGCAAGTATTGTAACTATGAATCAATAAAAGAGAAGCTTTCAGCAAGGGTTCCAGTGAAGCTGAGTTAGAAGTGATCGTGAGAAAAAAAAAAAAAGAATTGAAGAGATTCGCTTTTCCAATCCTGTTTTTAATGAAATGAACATTAAACTAGGCTTATATAGACAGAAATAAAATTGTCCTTGTTTTCTAGCTTCAACTACAGTACACAAGCAGTTCTGTGATTTCACTTAAGCTTCATTTATAAATATAGGTGAGCCAAGTTTCCACTCTGAACCCCAGCTGGTGCAGGTCCAAGGTGCTGAAAAGTCATGCCGTGCCAACCCTGGTAAAAAGTCTCCAACTGTTCTGACTGATGAGGTGCCGGAAAAAATGGTGAATGAAAAAAAAATGGGGAAAAAAATAGAGAGACAAATTCACACCAATCAGCCGTAACATTATGCCCACCTACCTAATATTGAGTAGTCCCTGCCTTTTGCCACAAAAAGCAAAGGTGCACTGTGTGTTCTGATACCTTTCTAACAGAACTAGCAGTAACCTTTTCCTCAATTTGAGCTACAGTTGCGCTTCTATTGGATCAGAAAACACGGGCCAGCCTTCTCTCCCCACAGGTAACAGTGAGCCTTGGCTGCACCATGGCTTGGTTTACAAGTTTTCTTTCCTTGAACCACTTTTGGTAGGTCCTGAGCACTGCAGACAGGGAACTTGCCGCAAGTGCTGCAGTCTCGGGGTTGCTCTGACCCATTACATCAATTGTCACAATTTGGCCCTTGTCACACTAGAGCAGTTACAATATATGGGTACAATGGCACCTGGTAGTTAGTGGGATATATTAGGCACCAAATTCCTGAAGTATTTACTCACTCACTCACTCACTCATCATCTATACCGGACCCTGGCGGTGCAAGGCGACAGTGCTAACCACTACACCACCGTGCCGCCTCCTGAAGTATTTATTGGATGTATATATTGGAAGCAGAAAAAAATGGGCAAGCAGTAGTTTTGAATGACTACTTATAAAAACTGAACAAGGAAATTTTTTTGATTATTAAAATAAATAAACCCAGGTCTGGCATGTGTGATGATAGCTCAGTGTTGATATGATGATAGTTGTGTGCTCTTCCATACAAGGCTACTACAAATTCAGGACATAATGCAGTGCCATGATGTCTCTAACACAGAAATGTGCCTATTGTCAGCTGAGTTAATAAAAAAGCTGACATCACTGCAAATGGAATGGCAACACTTTAGTTCAAGGTTTTTGTGTCTTAGTTAGCTAGTTTGTTTTGTTCATTTATGTTGTTAATTTATATGTATGTAGCACCTTGCTCCTGGAGGCACGTTGTTTCATTTCTGTGTACTGAACTATATATGTTTGAAATGACAATACAGTAAAAGTCTACTTGACTTGACCTCAATATTATCAGTGTTATTCAATTTAACACATACTCCACTTGCTATAGTTATTGACAACACTGACACTGAGTTTTATGATCTTAACGAATCAAACATTTTGTAGGTTTTTACAACATTAATGAGCAAATTTACATGCACTTCATTTAGACATAATTGTAATTGTACAGATACTCCAGAAATGAAACTGATGAATAAGGAAACTGTCTATTGAATTTGCATACACTGATTGTATGATCAGATTATACCGTACAAAGGTTTAATGAATAAGTTCCTTTGCCTGTGTTTTTCTCCCTTGGAAACCTTCAGCCGTAATTACCTACTGATTTTCTATTGCCGCCACAGTGGTGTGATGAGTTTACTCTAAAACACGTTCTGGTTTATAGTCTCTCTCTGATTTTGCCAACAGATGTTACCTCCTAGAGAAAAAGGTTTGATTTGTGGATGTGTGGATGATAACGTGATACCTTGTCTTTGTTCAGAGAATACCACCCACTGACAACACTTCTCCTTGAAAAAAGATAGGAATTAGAGAGCCAAAAGAATGTGTAGATATCATAGGCTGATTTAGGCTTTTTTTTTTTTTTAGGTGGAGCTCAAGCTCCCACTTTTTTCCCTAGCATGGCCAAAACATTAATTTCATATCCTGTGCTATATTTTTAAATTAGTTACTGTGTACACTTTACATATTATGGATTTGATTAAATCGGCAGAAGAAATGTCAAAACATCTGAGGTACACATCTCTATGCCAACCTCTTTGACAACCAGTCAACGCAGAGCACCACAGTTAGCTGTTAGCTTGTGGGTGGACTGCACATATTTCTGCAGGCCAGCTCTGTGACATAAAGACACAAATGCGCGTGAGCGCAGTGTACACATACCCGCCAAAACACAGTTCTTTGTAAGACTTCTGTTCTGCATTTTCTGACTATTTTAGCTGGCAAACTTGTATTCATCACAACATTTATTGACATGGCCATATGGATTTGCAGAAAAAAATACTAAGTCAACACTGAGTTGTCCATGTGAAACCTTGCTTTGCATGGTTTGCACATGCTTGCGTGCATACATGTTATGATGTGTGTTTATAGTTTAAGTTGTCAGGTAGGCTTGTGTTTTCTTTAGCATCATGGTTTTATGTAGTTTCTATGTTATGGTTCACTTTGACAATAAAAACACTTTCCTTGACTTGCCTTGAGATAGGGGTTGCCATACAAACTGGAACAAACAAAAAAAGCAAGTGTGTTATAACCATTAACTGTGCACCAGAGTTGAATGTTGATGTAAAAGATGGATTTTTTTTCTCCTGTATGTTAGTATACTAATGTATATTAGTATACGTAATATGTTACAGCCTTTTTTTGGAATACGGAAAAAGTGAAGCACTGTGATAACTTTCCAAATGCACTGTAACTATCAATCAAGTAATGTTTTTTAGTCACATACAGTAGATGAACACTTAAGGCATAAAATGAATTTATTCATTTAGTGCTAAAAGACAGGCACCAGGCTTTGTCTGTGGTACTGTATAAGTTTTCAAATAGCGTTTTTTCACAACTCTTCCTGTTCTGGTCCTTGAACTACCCCGGGAACGTGCCTGGTCTTTTAATAAGGTGTGTGTCGTTAAAAAAAAAAAAAAAAAACCCAACAACAACAACAACAACAAAAAACACATCAAGCTGATAGCATCCTTAATGCCAATATCTGAGCATCAGTGACAGTAACTTAGTCTATAAATCCAGCAGACAAAGGTAAATAGTGATTATGTTGATAGTCAGTGCAAAACAAACATAGCTAGAGATCCCATCTCTGTCTAAAATCAATGCCAGGATCTTTATACAGGCTTTGCTCTAAATGCAGTTTGTCCTTGCACTCTCTCCAGAGCGACAGACTTCAGCTTTACTCATCCTGCTGTGAGAGATCACAGATGCCACAGAAGCATTTTACAGAGCTGCATTTTTCAAAGTCTGAAAGACTTTTGTTTTAATCAACATGGAAAGGAACTTGCTGGGAAAAGCAAATAAAGAATCCATTAATGTTAATAAAATTATTAGTTTTTATTACAGATAGATAGATAGATAGATAGATAGTCTCTATAAAGTTCTTTGGTTGAAAAGAGTAGGAGTAGGAGCATATTGAAGGCTGTAGCTAGTGACAAGAGGAAGCACTGCCTGGAGTGTGTTTCATTAAAACATCATTCACAATTAAAGACCTTCTACATGTACCATGTGCTGCAGGTACATTTATAATCCTCATACTGTAAGACTTCATTTAATGTTCATTTAATGTGAACATTTTTTTTCATATATCAAAAAATCTTTTATTTCTAGTACTGAAGTTCCTCATCCTTATCTTCTCTGCAGACATGAAAAATCACAAACTGTGTCAAAGAACGGAGCAGAACGAGGTAAATCCAAGCACAGATGCGGATCATGGCATTAGACGGAAGCGTGGTCGGACTACGGAAGCGAGGGTCAAACACAGGGGAATCAGTCAGGGTAGTGTCAAAGCCAAATCGCAAAACGAAAGCCGTAGTCAAAAGCGGAAGCGTTAGATTGGTAACCGGGAAATCAAAGAGCAATGGGCATGAGGCGAGATGGTGTAACTGAGACACATGAAATGTGGGGTTGATCCGTCGCATAGTAGAGGGGAGCAAGAGCTTGACGGCGCATGGGTTGACAATCTTGGTGATGGTGAAAGGCCCAATGTAGCGGGGAGAGAGTTTACGAGGAATGTCTCGGGTAGCAAGCATGACTTTCTGACCAACCCTGTATTTGGGGGCTTGAGAACGCTCACAATCAGCTTGCCTCTTATAACTTTTGCCAATCCGTAATATCGTCTTTCTTTGCTTGCAGAAAAGTTTTTCTGCAACAACGGATAAAAACTTGGGCAGATGGGACGCTGACCTCCTCCTCCTGAGACAAGAATAAGGGCGAGTGATACCCCAGGCAACACTGGAAGGGAGACAACCCGGTAGATGACGAGACTTGGGAGTTGTGGGCGTACTCCACCCAGGGCAGGAACTTGCACCTCAGGGCGGCCTCGAGAGACTGATTCTTACTTTAAGTCTGGCTGTTGGACTGGGGGTGGAACCCTGAAGACTGGGGGGTGGCTCCAATAAGTTGGTAAAACGTCTTCCAAATCTGCAAAGTGAACTGTAGCCCATGGTAAGAGACAATGTCTTTGGGGAGGCCGTGGAGCTTAAAAACGTGGCCTATCATGAGTTCAGTGGCGGACAAAAGTTTAGGCAGGGAAATAAAGTGAGTGGCTTTAAAGAACCAGGATAGGCAGGGGCCTGAGGAGGCCGGCCGGGAGCGTGTTGACATGTTTGCACCTCACGCAGATGTCACATGCCGTCACAAAGTTGGAGACGTTCTCCTTCAGTGTGGGCCACCAAAAACGCTGCTGAACTTGTGACAGGGTTTGAGCTGAGCCAAAGGAACAAAAGAGCTTGGAACTCTGCGCCCATTCCAGGACCTGAGAGCGCAGAGAGAGGGGGTGTGTCGCAGGTGGTGGAGTCGTGAGTGGTCGTAAATTGTCTCGAAAAGGCTTCTGGTTTGAAGTTTTTTGACCCTGGTCGATTGGAGAGGGTGAAATTGAATCTGGCAAAGAAGAGGGACCACCAATCCTGGCGAGAGTTGAGTCTCTTGGCGCTCCTTTGGTATTCAAGGTTGTTGTGGTCGGGCCAGACTAGAAATGGGACCTCCGTTCCTTCTAGCCAGTGTCTCCACTCCTCCAGGGCTAGCTTAATGGCCAAGAGCTCATGATCTCCGATACCATATTTTCATTTGGCGGGAGTTAAGCAAATGGGAGAAGAAGGAGTAGGGGTGTAGTTAGTTATCCTTGGCGGAC
>JAAGKR010001578.1:0-25030 GCA_011419295.1 Clarias macrocephalus | reverse complement strand
AGATCACAGATGCCACAGAAGCATTTTACAGAGCTGCATTTTTCAAAGTCTGAAAGACTTTTGTTTTAATCAACATGGAAAGGAACTTGCTGGGAAAATCAAATAAAGAATCCATTAATGTTAATAAAATTATTAGTTTTTATTATAGATAGATAGATAGATAGATAGATAGTCTCTATAAAGTTCTTTGGTTGAAAAGAGTAGGAGTAGGAGCATATTGAAGGCTGTAGCTAGTGACAAGAGGAAGCACTGCCTGGAGTGTGTTTCATTAAAACATCATTCACAATTAAAGACCTTCTACATGTACCATGTGCTGCAGGTACATTTATAATCCTCATACTGTAAGACTTCATTTAATGTTCATTTAATGTGAACATTTTTTTTCATACATCAAAAAATCTTTTATTTCTAGTACTGAAGTTCCTCATCCTTATCTTCTCTGCAGACATGAAAAATCACAAACTGTGTCAAAGAACGGAGCAGAACGAGGTAAATCCAAGCACAGATGCGGATCGTGGCATTAGACGGAAGCGTGGTCGGACTACGGAAGCGAGGGTCAAACACAGGGGAATCAGTCAGTGTCAAAGCCAAATCGCAAAACGAAAGCCGTAGTCAAAAGCGTTCAGTGGTGGACAAAAGTTTAGGCAGGGAAATAAAGTGAGTGGCTTTAGAGAACCAGGATAGGCAGGGGCCTGAGGAGGCCGGCCGGAAGCGTGTTGACATGTTTGCACCTCACGCAGATGTCACATGCCGTCACAAAGTTGGAGACGTTCTCCTTCAGTGTGGGCCACCAAAAACGCTGCTGAACTTGTGACAGGGTTTGAGCTGAGCCAAAGGAACAAAAGAGCTTTGAACTCTGCGCCCATTCCAGGACCTGAGAGCGCAGAGAGAGGGGGTGTGTCGCAGGTGGTGGAGTCGTGAGTGGTCGTAAATTGTCTCGAAAAGGCTTCTGGTTTGAAGTTTTTTGACCCTGGTCGATTGGAGAGGGTGAAATTGAATCTGGCAAAGAAGAGGGACCACCAATCCTGGCGAGAGTTGAGTCTCTTGGCGCTCCTTTGGTATTCAAGGTTGTTGTGGTCGGGCCAGACTAGAAATGGGACCTCCGTTCCTTCTAGCCAGTGTCTCCACTCCTCCAGGGCTAGCTTAATGGCCAAGAGCTCATGATCTCCGATACCATATTTTCATTTGGCGGGAGTTAAGCAAATGGGAGAAGAAGGAGTAGGGGTGTAGTTAGTTATCCTTGGCGGACGTCTGTGAGAGAACGTCCCCAACTCCCATGCTGGAGGCGTTGACCTCTACGATGAACAGACGTGAAGGGTCTGGGGTGAGGATAGTGAGGATAGGGGCAGACATGAAAAGCTTCTTAAGTTCAAGTGTAGGCCTCCTTGGATTCCCGGTTCCAGCAAAAATGGACTTTGGTGAGGGCTGTTAGTGGGGCAGCTATAGAGCTGTAGTCTTGGATGAAATGGTGATAAAAAATTTTGCGAACACCAGGAACCTCTGGAGTTCCTGTCGTGAGGTGGGCGTGGGCCAGTTTCTTAATGGCTTGGAGCTTGAACGTTTCCATCTTGATCCCTGACAGCCTAATGCTGAATCCAAGGAAAGTGGGGGACGTGGTGTGGAATTCACACTTCTCTGGTTTCACAAACAGGTTATTTTCTAGGAGTCTCTGTAGCACCTGCTGGACGTGGTGATGATGCTCCTCCAGGTCGCGAGAAAAGATCAAAATGTTGTCCAGGTAGACAAACTAGGTACCAGGTACCACTAGGTCATAGTGGTTCATAGTGTCATGTACGGGTGTTGAAGGCTGTCTTCCACTCGTCACCCTCTCGAATGCAGACGAGGTGGTATGCATTGGGAAGATCCAGCTTGGTAAATAGCGTGGCTCCTTGGAGGAGTTTGAAGGCTGTGGCCATTAGCAGAATGGGGTACCGGTTCTTCATGGTGATGTCATTTAGAGCCCTATAATCAATGCAGGGATGAAGGGAACCATCTTTCTTACCCACGAAGAAGAACCTGGCCCCCGCTGTAGAGGAGGAAGGACGAATCATCCCCACCACGAGAGACTCTGTGAGGTACTGGTCCTGGTCCTTGGGTGACAAAGAGTATAGGCGGCCCTTGGGAGGAGTGGCGCCTGGGAGCAGATCAATGGCGCAGTCGTAAGGCCGGTCAAGGGGAAAGGGAAATGGCACGCGATTTGCTGAAAACAGCCTTGAGGTTGTGATAGTCTGGGGGAACGTGAGTGGGCGCCAGTGGTTCCTCCGCCGGGGCCGGGTTGAGGCATGACGTGACGGCGGTATGTAAGCAGGTTGTAGAGCAAGATGGGTTCCAGGCTGAGACCAAGTTTCTGGACCAGTTGATCTGCAGGTTGTGATGGATTAATCAGGGGAGGATCAGGACGACCGTGGCATGAGACCCCTCTATGATAAGAAGCAATGTCCGTTCTGAATGGTTGCGTGAGACCCGTAGGCTGAGTAGAGAGGTCCTGTGAGTGATTGAAGAGAGCAGGCTCCCATCGATGGCCTGGACTTTGAGATGGGTCACCAAGGGCAGCGCGGAGATTCCCAGAGCCATAGTTGAGGTTGGCGTTGATTAAGTTGCGGTCCGAACCCAAGTCGATCAATGCCTGCATCAGGTGGGTCTGTTGCTCGTGAATGAGGAAGATGGGAAGCAGCCAGCTCTGGTCTGGAAGTCTCCTTGGGGTCATGTCTTCTAGTGCTCCCAGCTGAACTGAGGAATACTCCTCCTCCTTACTGGACAGTTCTTAAGTAAATTATCCGAATTCCCGCAGTAGAAGCAGGCTCCCTACACTCGGTGGTGCCATCACTCTTCTGGTGAGATGCGCGTTCTGTCCACTTGCATGGGTTCTACCTAAGGGTTGGACCACAGAGAGGAGGGTCGCAGAAAGACTCTGGGTGGTGAAATCCTGGACGATCTCCAAAGGCAAAGATGTGAGCCCACTCGACCAGGCAGATCCATGAGATCTTGCAGTGACTATGGGAGTTCTTGAGAGATTAGCTCATCCTGGAGTGCCTCAGTCAGGCCTTTAAAGAAGGCGTAGCTCAGAGCCTGTTCATTCCATCTGCTGGTGAGAGCTAGGGTCTGGAACTCAATGGCATAGGCATACGCAGAGCGTGAGCCATGACAAAGTTTTAACTTTAAGATGCTCATGACCCCAGCTGCTCCAATTATGAGAGTTTCACTAAGGAGATAAGAAGGTTATTCAATCGCTCATGTCACAGTAGGGAGGCAGGCCACAAAGTGGAGATAAGAAGGTTATTCAATCGCTCATGTCACAGTAGGGAGGCAGGCCAATTGAATAACCTTCTTATCTCCTTAGTGAAACTCTCATAATTGGAGCAGCTGGGGTCGTGAGCATCCCAGAGTGCGGTGCTCCATTCCCGAGCTCGTCCTGAGAGGAGCGTGATGACATATGCCACCATGGAGCATTCAGTGTTCAACGTGTAGGACTGGAGCTCAAATATCAGCACGCACTGAGAAAGGAAGGAGAGACAGGTGCCTGGATCTCCTTCATAGGTCGGGGAGACGTGGTTTGCGTTGCTTGCTGGAGTCCCCACCTCGTGCTGGAGAGAGCTGGAGCTGGACCGCGACATCAGCAAGGGTTTGCTTGGTGCTGAGCAGCTCCTGCTGGTGAGCTCTGAGAAGGGCACCTTGTCTCTGCAGCGCCGATCTCACGCGGTCAATCATCATATCGTCATATCGCTGGTTGGATTATTCGATCATCAAATGGAGCAGAACGAGGTGGATGCAAGCACAGATGCGGATCGCGACATTAGACAGAAGCATGGTCGAAATGCGAAAGCGAGGGTCAAACACCAGGAAATCAGTTACCGTAGCGTCAGAGCCAAATTGCAAAACAAGGGCGTAGTCAAAAGCGGAAGTGTTAGATCGGTAACCGGGAAATCAAAGAGCGAGGCGTTAAATCCAAAAAACGTTAGACGAGAAGCCAAAAACCAGAAGCGGAAGTACGGGGTCAAACCGGACGATCAAAGAACGAGGCGAATAAATCCGAAACGAGAGACTGAAAGCAAGAAAACGAGAAAAAAGCAAACTTGGCAATGTGATCATGAAGAAAAGAAAATGCAAGAAAATCGAGGTCCAAAACACAAAATATCCAGCAGTTAAGCAACAAATCAGATGTGCTTAAATGCTGGAGTAATCAGTAGGAAAATGGGAAACCGGGGTGCAGACAGGGCGGAAACGAGGGCGTGGGAAAGGACACATGACGGGCTAGGGAAAACATGAGTACATGGGGAAAAGTGACAACGTGGGAAAAAACTGACAGGCAGGGCGTGAGTCATGACAAACTATTTAGATTTTTCCGACGTTATTTTAGAAAGACATGTTTTGTATAAGAATTAACATAAATTGATGTATTTTATATTTGTAACCAAAACTACTACTACTACTTTGAATAAAACAAGACAGAAATAAAATTTTTGAGTAACAGTTAAAATTAGTCATGAAAAAAACAATATATTTTTTTACACACTACAATTGTGATACTTATGTTGACTGACTTATGTTTCTTACCTCACACACAGAGTTCATTAAAAAAATTTAACAGACTTGTCAACATTATAGTTCGCAAGGGAGTTAGACATCATTTATACATGTGTTGTATGTCTACCCAGTAAAGACCCCCACTGCAGGAAAAATGAAATGACAGTACAAATGATAAAGATAACAGGGAATAATTAGACATAGCTGGAGAATGCCCAGGTCTCAATGTTTTCAATAAATTTTAAATAAAATTATAGCCATGGAATAATTAAGCATTATAAAAGATGGAAAAAAGCTTGGTGTGATGTAGAAAAGCTACTATGAATGCTATACAAAAGTTCTGATTGGATTAGAGACATTTCACAAGTGCTGATATAGAGCATAATGCCACTGGGATGTTTAACTATATGCATCACTATGCACCACAGATGTTCTAACAATCATTAATTACTCTAACTGCTGGTCACCAGTATGGGTGAAAGTAGGTCGGTACAGTCCGCATTGAGCAGCTGCCAAAACCCATATTCAAAAACAATAGCAGTTTCAGCAAGAGAACACCACTGTTGGGTCCTCTTTAACACCACTTTGTATCTTGAGTAATTGCTTCTAAGTCAGGCTGACTTGACCTTGAACCGACCACACTGTTCTGTTCCTAGCTATCATGAACTACAAAGTTAACTAGCTTCTAACACTAGGCTGAATTCCAAATCCGTCACTCATTTGTGTGTGGAACAAGGGATTGTATACCCTACACTTCACCCTAGCACTAGCACACCCTTCACTAGCTTTCCATTTAACGCTATTTGTGATTCAACTCGGAACCCCGGAATGGAAACAAAAAGAAACTTACATGATTTACAAGAATCTCCACCATCTCCATGGTTTATTCTCCGCTTGGCTACATATTACCATTAAGAATTTAAAGCTACTTTCTCTCTTGTTAACTACATTGCTCAATGCTAGTTCCTGCAGCTGCAGAAGGTTGTGTTGGAAGAACAAAATAACTGATTAAATAAATAAATCACAATCTGCTGATAATAAATGTAATTTATAAAACTTTTGTATAAAAGCAATATTACACTCGTAATCGTGCTGTTTGCTGAATATGAACACAGCTGTGATACCTTCAGCACCGAGGCTGCTCCCTCGTGTCTGCGACTGCAACACAGCGATGATGATATTTAGTACAACAACATAGCCATGATGATATTCAGTACAACAACATAGCCATGATGATATTCAGTACAACAACACATCCTTGCATGTGATATTGCTTAATTATGGAAGAGTTTGTAAAGGGTAGTTGCTACGGGCCTTTTCTCTTTGGCCATGTACTGTAACTAGTGAGAGAGTTAGAAGATCCTCAAAAGAGTATGATCTACAAGCTAAAAAAAAATCAGGTACAGCCACCATAAAGCATAATTTAATATCCAAACGTACCATAACATCATGACTGTCAATAAATACACTAAGTGAATATCAACGTGAACAAGAATCCATGATCATTAAAAAACAAACAAAAAAAAAACTGTTGTCCATGCACACGGAGACGGGACTTGAGCCTAGCCGTGAATCAAACCCGGACCCTGGAGGTGCAATGCAACAGTGCTAACCAGTACACCACCGTGCCGCCCAAATTAGGATCAATTCAACCCAATATAAAATACTTAAATTTAAATACTTGAAGAATTTTACTTTTTTTTTTTTTTTTTCAAAATTGCCATTATTCGCTTTTACAAGATAATCTATGTGTTCTCTAATGGAAAACTTTACACAGAATTAATCTTAAGCTAAATACAACACACTATAGGAAGTAGTGAAGCAACACATGCAGATAGAAATGGCGAGTTCTTTATTTTTTATGTTATTGTAAGCTAATTACAGAAGAATTCACAGAAGTGTGTCAAATGTGTGTGTTACAAACTAACTAGTACTTCTAACCAGTAATAATGCCTATGGTCTGTTGACATATTAGTAGAGTAGTATGCAAGTATTTGTGATTGCTCGTTATTATGGAGAACAACTTGATTGCACATGAATGTGACTGTCACCGTAACTGAGCACCAGATGGAAGAAGGAGCTTGTGTCTGGTTAACACCAGCTGGTGACTGTCTGATGCACAGACACTACTGTTTGATCAATGATGCTGAGCTGTAACTGTCCACTCTGCACATAAACTACAGAAAAACTACCTAACAAACTAGTCACCAAACTACTCAGGCTCAAACAGCTGGTTCGTTGTTGTGTAAAGTCCTTGGTACTTTGGCAAGTAACTTTAGTTAAAATATAGTATAGTGTAGAGGACAAATCTATAATTAATGATTTTTAATGTATTCAATCTGTATAATGCATGTTTATATGTTTATTGTTTCTAATTTAATAAAATTGACTCTGAAACACAAAGACACATGCCAACACCCTCATTTACTCAATTGCTAGCTACAGTATCATTAGTTCTCTAGCTACTTCTCAGCTAGGTGACAAAACCGACTCCACAACACATCAGGCACAATTGATTTGTACCGTGCCCATGAACGATTGTTTCCCCTCCCCCTCGCCCACATTCTTTTTGTACCGTTCTCAGGTACACTTGTGTATTTACACTCTCCAATTCAACAGGTGGAAGAACAAGGATGCTAACTTTCACCCAAATGTCTAATATTATTGATATTTTATAAACCATGTCAAGAGCAACACCCTTGTATACTTTCCTACTTTGTCAGCTATCTGTATAGGTCAAAGGATGAGATTGGCATGTGCTACCAACAGCAATTGTAATGTTATTCTCTACTTCTGTGCTCAGGTATGATTGGTTTTCATATTTGATCTGATCCATGCCCGATTATGTTGTACTGTGCCTAAGACCACCTCTTCAAGCGGACTCGAGCATGGTTCTTGAGCCTGCAACGATTGTGTTCTCACTGATCAAAATGAACAGATTTTGGGGTCAAGTGTTCTGAGGAAAGATCCTGGGCCCTGATGTGAAAACACTCCAAGAAAACAAAAAACCTTTCTCTCTTCCGTCATTTGCCATTTGTTTACACTCTCTCAGTATGGCTCAGGCTCTCCATTTGCAGTCAGTTTCAAATCTGACTTCCCTGCCACAACTCCGACTGTGAATTACTATTACAGGGTTGTCAGAAAAACTCAAGGCTCAGATGCTCAGGAACATCTTATTATAAAGTACTGTTATCTCTCCTGCCTCAGCAATCACGTTTCTTCTTCCACAAAAAAATCTGGCTGATTATGGTCAAAAATGGCACTTCTACATGGCAAATAAAAAGTGATTATGAATGCTATTTTAGTTCTTCCCTTGTGCTGGTCATGCTCTGCTATTCTGGTGCAGTACAATACAAAGATACCTCAGATGTTCAGATTTTGCCAAGTGTAAGCACACACACACAGACACACACAGACACACACACCAAACATTACCCATTTATTAGAAATATGTAATATGAATGTGATTTTTTTTTTATCTGTCTATAAGGCCTGACTCATCTGGCTAGAAAAGGGACAACAAAAACAAAGGATGAGCAGCATTTGATGCATTTATATTAGGAAGATGATTTCTTACTACGATTAAGCTTGCCAGCAGTCATCGCAACCTACACACATTATCAAATATAATGCTTCAACAGAACAGTTATGGGTGTGCCAGCTTTAAAAAAAAAAAAAAAAGAATTCTCTGGCATTTATATAATTTTTTTTCTTCTCTCTGTATAGGGCTTTTGGGGTTACAGCTGCTATTTGGTGAGAACAGGAAGATCACTGAAGCAAAATCCAAGGCCTACATGGTAACACAGTACATAATAATCAAAATGATGATGCAGAAAAATTCAGTCTCTTGATTATACGATGTCACTGGAAAAGTACATCATGACGTACAAAACTGCAGAGATGATCCTGGAAATGAAAACGGTCTCTCTGTGAATATTGAAGTAATGTTAAAAAATGCTGAGGTTTCCACCTATTAATGGAGATTACCATTATCAGTGCTAGATAATTTGTGCTAATTAGGGACAATTTGCTTTCATGTAATGTTGACAATATTAGCATTTCTGACTGCAACATTCTTTTGAGATAAGCATGTTTTAGCTTACATTCAATTAATTATATCCTGGGTGTATTCCTGCCTTATGTCCAGTGTTCAGAGGGTAAGCACTGAATCTACCATGACCCTGACAAGAAGAAAGCACAGACTGAAGACAAATGAAAGAAAGAACTGACAGTGAAGGATGCCCTGCCTTGTGGTGTGCGGGAGTTTCAATACCACTGCACATAAAAAAGCTAAACTTTTAGAGCGTGTTTTTTTAATGCCCTTGAACTTTGACATGATCTATAGCTGGCACTATTAAAATAGACTTAATCATACACAAGCGTGATGGTGTTAACATTTAAGATCCGTTTTTATTCAAAGCCATATTTTCCCACATGGATGTCTAGTGCAGTAACAACATGATGTACTTGTACAAACGATGTAAATGAATTTTATTCATAATATGTTCATATTAAACATATTTCCAATATCCCTCTATCTGCTCTGAAGCAGAAGAGTGTGCATTCCCCTAATTTTCCTCTTAAAGTTTTTTATTTGGGCCATGTTTGAGAGTGCTTCTTCTCTGAACATTTTAATAATCAGAGATCAAGATCAGGAAATGATTTTCTGTAAATCTGCCTTGTGTGATCTGTTATCAGAAATGCTAATTAAATGTTTCACTCAAAGGAATCTTGGTGGTCCAATTTGTTCCCCAATTATGTTCCTCTAGAATACTTGCTTTTAGTGACAAGCATTTCTTCCCAGTTCTCAGAACCATTTTTGAAAGTTAACATTAATTGCAGGTTGAACACACTTAAAATTATATCGCTGCAGTACGGCATGTGCACCAGAGCTGACTAATAAGAGTTGAGTCCTATCCACATACAAGCACTGCAGGGTGTTTCGGTGTAAATAAGCCCTCCGCTTGTTGGATGTAGAGTTGTTGATTCGAAAACCTGGTATTATGCCTTTAACACAGCTCGCTTATTAGCAGCACAGCTCTGCTAAGGGTGATCATTATCTTTTGTCCTCAAGTGTTTTCTGAAATGCACTCTAGGTTAGATGGGCTTTTAAGTACAAGTGTTATCCCTTTACTCTTTGTTCTGCAAATAAAAACATCAGCCAGTGGAAGAACAAAAGGCGAAAAATTTATACAGCTACACAGCCGCACTTAACATCAGACAACCTGTCACAGTTCACAGGAGGACCGGTTGTGTCCTTGGTTTTACAATACAATTTTCAAAAGGAAAATTATACACTAAGAAAACAGACACTTTTATGAAAAATATCTTTTCAAAAAATGTTTTAGTATCTAAATTGTCTCCAAAATTACTTCCAAAAACGGCAATAAAAAAGCCTTTTTTCCCCCTTATGGAGGCCAGCCAAAGTCAGGTGTTAGAAAGCAAAACAAACAAACAAAAACAAACAAATGTGTCGGCTTGTTTGTTGGGTTTGAGGATAGGGTGTGTGTGTGTGTGTGTGTGTGTGTTATAATGACAGTTTAAAATATCAATACATAAATATTGTTAGCGTGTGTTAGGATTTAAGAAGAAGAAGACTGGCTACAAACTTACCCTGTGCATCTTCAAAACGAGTTAAAAAGCATGTCCGCGTCCAGTGTCCGTTGTTTACAAATAAAAAAGATTGAAGTCAGTGAGAAAGTAATTGAGCTGTACTAACAGCCAGTGAAGCCCCAGTCTACAGTGGTGTAAGAACAATACCGCTGTACAGTAATAACTGCGTAACAAAGTAGCCCGAGACGTGTTTTACCGCTCAGAGTGACTAACTTGTTTTTAAACACCGCCGGTCACACGCGCTCTGGCACGCGCCTCATTAAATTACTCACTGGCGTGTGTCCACGCGTCTATACAAACCCCTTTAAAACACTGCTCCTCCTCCTACAGAAGCTGCCGCCGTAATCAAGCTGTCAGTCTGTTAGTCACGGCGGAAAATCCCGGTCGCACACTCCTAGTTCTCCTGTTTCCTCTGTGCGCCGGTCCACCGGAGGATTCTCTTTGTGACACGTCAAACCGAAGCCATCCGCGCGAGCCCGAACTCAGCATCGCGCTCGAAAAGCTCCACCAGCCCGTAGAGCAAACTTTCCTTCCCTACTGTCTCATTCCCTCCAGTCCTCTGCATCCGCTCCTGTCTCTGGACTCACGGCATGCCGTGTCCCTAATGCAAATTCCTATTCAACTCTGTATCAAGACAGTTCACGTTACAGACGACACCATGCACGTTAACAGTGCAGGACTAGCAACGAATCCACACTCCATTCTTTGTCACTAGACCTGGCCTACGAATCCCAGGAAATACGTCATGCAAGCACGAGCGCGATCGAAATCTGCTAGGTCCTAGCGCCATCTACTGGCAGATGACAGAACGCGACTTGCCGTTCATTTTTAATATCGCGTGTCGCAACTGGGACTGTGTAGTGTTTTATATATAAAATACGTAATAATATATATACGTATATATGTATCTATACGTGCTCTATAGGTGGTTGGTGTATTCATTGGCAAAAGAGAAAGATGCTTGTATAGTCTGTAAAGAAGTAAAACATTACTATACACACATATATACCAGAAGTAAATAGATACCTATAAGTTTATGACTAAATGTATGCATTAATATTGTTTCATGTTAGAGCAAGTGAAATTAAGCTATTATGCATCCATTGTCTTCACCGCTTATTTGTGTTCAGAATTTGAACATGACCAAGATTTCCTCTCAAAAAGCCCACACTGATCAGGTTGTGATCAATTGATATTTTACCCTTTTCTCTGACTTGACCTATAATTCTGTAAAGTGTAAAAAGAGGATTTCAAGACTCCTAGCTATTTGTTTTTGAGGCAGCCCATTCTCAAGTTGAACAAGAATCCATCCAATTGTATTCATAGTAATGGCTAACAAATTTTGTTGCGTGCATTTTATCGTAAAAAAAAATTAATAAACTATATTTCTTTCCGAAGCACTTTGACCTCTCACCTCCAGGGTCAAGGTTCGATTCCCACCCCGGATCTGTGTGTGTGGAGTTTTTATATTCTCTCAGTGCTTGGTGGGATTCCTCCAGGCATGCTGGTTCCCGCCCACATTCTAAAACATGCAGAGAAAGCTAATTGGCATTGCCATTTTGCCTGTAGTGCACAGAAGTGTGTGTAAGTACAGTATATGTATGCTTGTGCCCTGCAATACACTCCAAGCCTTCTGTGACCCTGTACAGTATAAGTGCTATAGAGAGTGAGTGAGTGTGTGAGTTATATTTGTTTCTTGCATGTCTGTGTACACCAGCCTGTTTTTATGTTTATTTTTACATGTAATCTTTAATGTGTCTGGTGTTGATTTTAAAATAAGGGTGAATATACTGCCACATTTTGACTATATTTTTTTCAGTGAACTGTGTACTGTGAACACGTTGGCTGTTCTTAATCTTATTTTTTCCTAATATTTAAAATATAATATTAACTTACAGATAACAGAAGGAAATCAAATCTCAAAATCAAAGGTACAGTATGGTGGTGTTCCAGCATCAGTGTCCCCTCAGAGCTCAGGTTACTGTCTCTCTGTAGTTTCTGTCATATTCTTTGCATATTCTGTGCATATTGTGTGCAAGATCCTCTGTTTCTTCTAAGCTCTTCAGTTTTCCTTCCACCTCTCATAAACAGGCTGGAAGATACATTCACTCACTCATTGTATATACCACATTATCCTGTATAAGCCTGGAGCCTATCCCAGGAGACTTAGGGCATGAGGCGGGGTACACCCCGGGTTGGGGGTGCCAATCAATTGCAGGGCACACATACACACCCTGATACACCTATTCAAACACTGCAGGCAATTTGTGAATGCCATTTAACCTGATCTGCATGTCTCTGGACTGTGGGAAGAAACCGGTCTACACTGAGGAACCCCACCAAGCACTGGTAGAATATGCAAACTCCATGCACACAGACCAGAGGTGGAAATCGCACCCAGACCCTGGAGGTGCGAGGAGACAGTACTAACCTCTGTGGTAGATACAGCTAATGCTAAATTATCTGTATTTGTCAGTGTATGGTTATGGTGCCCTGGGATGATCTGGTTATCCCCACCTAAAAAAATGCTGCTGAAATTTTCCAATTAGTGTCACTACAATGCATGAATTTGATAATGAACTTTAGTAACTACCCCAATTGAATCGTATCTGTACAATAAGCTTCCTTCACTGAAATCATGTGTCATTCAAAACCTCCAGCTTTGCGCGTTGACATGAATGTTACACGCCACCTTGTTACCAAACGAGTAATAACACTTACTGTACATTAACGAATCTACTTAAAATGTAAACATAACACATATAAAATGGAACATAACACAGTGACACCTAGTCTACACAAGGTATTTACATCTATCGGAGGTCCACAGCGACTATTCACATTCACAACTCTGTAGCCGAATCTAATTAAGTTAGATGTTCAGTTGTGACCTCACTTCCCACAAGCCTCAGACAAATGACCAATGTGAGCACTAGAGGGTGCTATCGGGCCAAACCCGAAACTGTGGCTGAATCCGAAATGTCTTACAACTAGGCTCCTCGTGCACTACATAGGGTGTATAGTAATGATTGTAATGCCCTATCTAGTGCACTGCATCTATAATCAGAGTTTATTAGAGATTCGGCCTCTATTTCTGGCACCAGGTCTGCCAGCTCCGTTCTGTTTTAGCACGGGCCAAATTTATCCCGGAATAAGGGCAGCACGCATGTGCCGTAAACCCGGATGTAAAATGTTCTAAAACACTAGCTGACGAACAACAAATGGGGTCGTGTACACTCGCTATAAATCTGTGCTTGGTCCTTAAAAACACCCTAGTCGTGGGTTAGGAAGGAGTGCTGGAGACGGGGTTGTTACACTAACACGGTTTAATTAGACTGTTACAGGATGCACTGTTTCAGGGATTAGGATATTGTTTGTGATTAAATAATCATTATTAGCTAGTGGGTATTAGGATGGATTTTCCTACTAAAAAGTATGAGCGGGGGAGTAATTGGTCTGAACCCGAGGTGGTGGAGCTTTTACAGCTCTGGTCGGATGAATCGATCCAGCTGGAGCTGGAGAGCTGCCTCCGTAACCAGCACGTTTTTAACCGCATCGCTGTGGCGCTGCATGACCGGGGCATCTACCGCACCGCGGACCAGTGCCGCGAGAAAATCAAGAAGCTGAAGCTCGACTACCGGCGCATGAAGGAGAACCAGCAGACGCCGCGCGGTGCGAGAGCGCGCAGGTTTTACGACGTGATAGATCGCGTGCTGAGCAGCCGTCCGGCCGCGTCTTCCTCCTCCTCCTCCTCGTTCTCATGTGCCCTGTGGGGCAGTGCTGCCGTGCCCAACCACCACCACCACCACCACCACCAGGCGGGCCCTGGCTCCTCCAGCTCCGCCTTCACGTTCAGCTGTCCGCCCAAAGTGGGAGAGCTGATGGAGATAAAGCTGGAGGAGCTGAACGCAGACGGCGAGGAGGAGCTGCTGAGTGCCGAGGATCCGCTCTGCTCGGAGGAAGAGGAGGAGGAGGAGGAGGACTGCAAATCAGCCGGAGCGGACACTGAGGAGCCTGTGGAGCGGGGAGGGGAGTGTGCTGCTTACGCGGCCTGGTCTCCTTCAGGTACGGTACCGCAGTGGAGGCAGGCTTGAGGATGTAAACCGCTGGCTCTCAAGGGTTTCTTTTCCTTCAGAATTATAAAAAAAAAACTTATAACTCAAAATGAATAATAATAATAATAATAAAATAAAACTATAAAAACAGTGAAATTTGTGAAAACAGTGAAAAGTGTAACTACTGTTTAAGCCTGTTTTTTTAAAATTATAATTAAATCACAAAAAAATATGTACAATATGAAAGATATAAAAGTACAAGCTTCAAGTATAAAAGATTGAATTATACAAATGATTATACACAGTTACATAGAAGTTATACAATATAAGCGAACTTAACAAAAATATACAAATAAGTAATAACAGTAAACAGAGTAAACCAACAAATAAACAGACAAAAAACAAACAAACAAAAAAAGAAAGTAATAAATAAACTAAGTAAATAGCACAAAATGCTAATAAAGAAAGAAAGAAAGGAAGGGAAAACAAATTCACAGTGTTCCACTGACTAAATAGGAATGTCGAGACAATAGCAGAGCAGACTTATGATTTTTCTATTAAGATTTAAAGAGTTTATGAGGTTTTTGTATTTCACAGAGGAAAGGTAATAGTTTAGAAGGAGTTAGAAAATTGAAATTTATGAATGTAGACGTTAGCTATTAAAACATAAAAGTTGACAATGTATTCAAATGACTTGTTACTGTGACGGAAAAAGATAATTATTTCCTTTAATGTAAAATTGTAAGATTCCTGAATCAAATTAAAAATATAATTTCCAAGTTGTCGCCAGAGTGCTTGTACCACTCCACAAGTAAAAAAAAAAAGAGGAATACATTCTTTATGAAGGTTACAGAATGTAGTCAGGTCCACAATTTCCACATATTTAGCAATTATCGAATTAACAGGGTAAATACAGTGTAATATTTTAAAGTGAACTTCTTTAACCTTGTTAGAAATACAATATTTATATGAAACGAGCCATGATTTTTTCCAGTTTATATTATCAATTATTGACGCCCAACAATATTTACTTTTCGGAACATTCTTGTTTAAATTGTGAATGCTTCGACGTACCGTATATGTTTATTTCGTCATATGTAGTTACTATTTCACCTGAGCTAAGTTGAGATTTATAAATTTTTAATAAACCACTCGGAATAGCATTAATAACTGATTTATATTCTCTCCGTTAAAGCCTGTTTGTTACAGTTCCTGTGTCCTTATCACATATGAGGTGAATTAAGTCACTAGTTTTAAAAGTTTAAAATGTTGCCCGTCACACTACTTTTGGTTATAGGAGTTGCTCATTAACACATATAAAGCTTATTAAATTGACAGTGTCCACTTAAAACTTAACTGCAATCATGAACCGAGGAAAAGTGTTGTTATTGTGACACAAAATAAATTTTATCGCTCTGAAGAAAAGTTTAAATGCTTTGCTATTACCTGTACTTGTAGTTCTAGGATGAGTTAAGGTCACATGAGATGAAACTTGTTTAATGGGCTACTGCGTTATGTAACCCACAGAATCTAATCACTTATCACTTTCACTTATTGTTGATACCGCTTAATCCTGTATACAAGGTTGTGGAGGGCCTGGAGCCTATCCAGACTTACAGCACGAGGCAAGGGTACACCCTTGACAAGGTGCCAATCAAAGGACACACTCTGGGAATGGGAACATACACACTATGGGCACTTGGGGACGCCAATTATCCTTAAAGAGGAAACCTACCAAACATAGGGAGAATGTGAAAACTCCACACACACACACACACACACACACACACACACACACACACACACACACACACACACACACACACACAAACACAGATAAAGGAATTGAAGCACAGCATCTTATGTTACAGACGGCAATTATTTGTGAAGTTTTCAACAAAATCTGAAAAAAATATTTATGAAATTATAATAGATACAGAATGGCAAAACGAATCGAATCAGCAAGTAGGTATCAAGATAATATCGTATCGGGTGATCCCTGGTTATCCTCATCTCTAATATTCTGCAATTTCAACTTACCGGAAAGTTCGTACACCTTCCTGCATCATCAAAAACAATTATGTAACCGTACTGATATCTCATACAGTGCCATGAAAAAGTATTTTCCCCTTTCCTGATGTTGGGAATGCCAATTAGCCTAATCTGTATGTATTTGGGGAAGGAACCTCTTCAAGCATGGGGAGAATATGCAAGCTCCATGCATGACAGTGACAACCATTAAGCCACCGTGCTGCTGGCCAGATGTTCTTCTTCTTTTTCTTCTAACTGAACCATTTGACTCCATCTAACTCTGTCTTCCACATCTTCTCTTGTCACTCCAACCTCCTGCATGTCCTCACTTACCACATCCCTAAGTCTCATCTTGCGCCTTCCCCTTTTCTTCTTGCTTGGCAGCTCTATCTATAACATTCCCCTGATCCCCTTTATCCCTTTTCTGCATGTGTCCAAATCAGCTTAATCTGGCCTCTCTAACTTTGCCCCCCAAACTGTCCTATCTGCACTGTTTCTCAAATATACTCATTCCTAATCCTGCCCATTCTTGTTTCTCCCGAAGCAAATTGCAGCATCTTCAGCTCTGACACCTCCAGCTTTGCTTCCTGTCTTTTTGTCAGTGGCAACATCTCCAAGCCAGCTAGATGTTCTCCTTTAGGATTTTCTGGTAGAGGACATGGTTCATGGTTCCATGAAGTCATGGTTCCATCAATTTTGCCAAGTCGTCCAGGTCCTAATGCTTCAAAGCAGCCCAGACTATCACATAATCATCACAATGTTTGACTTATGACCAAAACAAACAAACAAACAAACAAACAAACAAACAACAACAACAAAATATATATATATGAAATGCTGTGTTAGTTGTACGAAACCCAAAAATTTGGGGGTGTTTGAGATGTTTTTCACAAATGTGAAGCAAGTCTTTGTGTTCTTTTTAGTTAGGAGTGGCTTTACCTTGGAACTATCTCATGGATGCCATTTTTGCCCAGGTTGTATTTAACTGATTACTTGATTCAACAAGTCATTCAGTAATCAGGCCTGGTTATGGCAAGTGCAATTTAACTCAGCTTTCCAAAAATCTCAGTTCATTCATGACTTAGCAAGGAGGTCAAATACTTGTTCACATAGGCACAGGTAAGTTTTGTCATATTTTTCTTCTCTTACTGAAAGAAATCATTATTTAAAAACTGCATTTTGTATTCACCCTGCTTATCTTTGAGTAATATTAAAATTTGTTTGATGATCTCAATTATTTAATTGTGACAAATATGCCAAAAAAAAGGAGAAAATCAGGAAGGGGCAAATATTTTTTTATGTCATTGTATCTTCAGGAATGAACACCACTGAATATCTAGATTACAGTAATAAGCATTTCTTTATTAACGCCATATAAAGTTGTGGGGAATATCAGCCAGGTTATTGCCTATGGTAAAAAAAAAAAAAAAAAAGCACTGCATTGCAGGTTATCATCTCATAACTTCTATCAGCTACATTTGACAGTTGGTTACAAAATGTTTTGCAACCTGAATGAAAAACATTCAAAATTATCACGAACATCTATAAAGAAGCTATAACATCAGCTTACGTTAGCTTGAGATGTAGCTGCGCTTATTTTAGGTGTTCATGTGATGAGAGCTTAATATAACACCTTATTCCATGATATGAAACAAAGGTGACAAGCTGCGAATTGTTTGGAAACACATGTGGAGATTTTTGTTCACAGGGAATCACTCTGGTTATATAATTCGTTGTGACTCATTTTCACATCACCCGTAACCCTCACAACACATCAATGTCAAGTTCTGATGCTGCAGTGCCAAAACAGTGGATCACTTATTTATTTATTTATTTATTTATTCGTTCATTCGCTCAACCACTCTCACACATGGTCTATACCGCTTTATCCTGTAATCAGAGTCATGGGGAGCCTGGAGTCTATCCCAGGAGACTTGGCGCACAAGGTAGGCTACACTCTAGACTGGGTGCCAATCCATCAGAGGGTACACCATATACTCACACACTAAATGCAATTTCGGAATGCCAGTCAACCGTAACTGCATGTCTTTGCGCCGTGGGAGGAGACTGGTCACCTGGTGGAAACCCACTAAGTACGGGGAGAACATGCAAACCCCATGCACACAGACCTACGGTAGGAATCGAACCCAGATCCCTAAGGTGCAAGCTGACAGTGCTAACCACTAAGCCACCGTGAGCCATTTATTTTTATTATTTATTTTACTTTTTGATTGGCATGTCATGTCTATATTTGCTCACTTACACACTATATTTCTAACAGCTGTATTTAGCCTTTCAAAAGCCAGAAATAAAATGTTGGCACACAGCTTTCATGTCGTACGTAGTCCTGAGGGATATGACAGCCACATACTTTAAATGTCTGAGGGCGTTAAAACATCTTTCTGCATCAAAGAAGGAAATGTGTTAAACACAGGGCAAGCTGATCAAAGGATTAGTGTCGGAGTATAACACATGTTCCTGTAATGTTATACTTCTGAGGGAAATGGGAATTAGACTGAGCTTCTTCAGACACCTGGGAACCATATGTGTAATATAAATGTGTAACTATATAAATTATAGTGTTGGAGACTCTGTGTTTCTCTCTTGGATATTCATCTAGCACTGAGTGGATCTGCTTTATTAGCAGTGTGTTCTCAGGTTCTGCAGGGTCAGCAGACCATCTTTCTGAAAGGGTTCGGTGTGCCTTGCCAACAATGTCAAGTGTCTTATAATACTTTACACTGTACAGAGCTCTGTAGTGTTGTAAGAGCGTAGTGGGTGTAAGCACTTAAGTTTTTTTTTTCTCAAGTGCAGATGCTCAGCTTGCGGCACTTCAATTGACTTGTAATTCTAGAAGCATTTTTAAAAGCCATGATCATTTTATTTGTCTGTCCAGGTGGAGTGGTTTCAAATTACAGCAGCAGTCATGTAAGAGTTTTGTGTGTTTTTTTATTTTATTTTTATTTAGAAGCTATTATTGAAATTATTGAAATTATACTTCTCCAAACACAAAGTGAAAAACCTTTCCTGATCTGTTGGTGTAGTTCATCAAAAGTTCTGCCAAACTACAGAGAACAACTAGCTGGTCAAGAGCTTGAGGTGCTGTTATTGTATATACTGTAGAAGGTGTATAACATTAGCAGGCGAAAATGGTTCTGTGATAAAATTCATATTGACTTGGGATATTTATAAAATCATGATACTTAGAAAATTGCAATATGAATCGAATCAGCACCTACCTATTTGATAATATTGTATCAGGTGATACCTGGTGACACCCATCCCCGGTAACCTTAAGCTGTAGAAGTATGCAAGTGATAGTTGTCAGAGAGGAATTTGGACTTTGGGCAAAAATAATGGCAAATCATTAACTACTGAGATCAAAACCATTGCATGTCTGTTACATGTACTTCTTGAACCTTAACCTTTGGATCTTTGAATGCTGAGAAAAAGTATTTGTCCCATATTAATATTTTTAAAACTTTTTTTTTTTTTGCATATTTTTCATATTTAAATAATCAAACTAATTTTTGTATTGCACAAAGCTAACTCGAGTAAATTCCAATGTTAAATAAAATAATTATTTTATTAAGGGAAAAAAACCTGTTCCAACTTGCCCGGCCCATGTGGAAAAAGTATTTGCCCCCTAATAACAGTTTGTACCGTTCTTGATGTCAACAACTGCAATCAAGCATTTTTGATAACAGGTAAAAAAAACAATGTTTTTTTTAGGCTGAACAGCCTGTTTAAGGTCATGCCACATTATCTCACTTGGATTTAAAACACACAAAATCTTTACTCACATAATTGAGTTTTTTATTCTGCACAATTAAAAGTTCCTGTTTTATTTGAAAGCCTCTTGTAATATAAACCAGAGTATTATTGCTGACTGGATATAACAGCTAGTATTTAGAAAACAGGGATGTCTGGTGGTGAGTGGTGTAATTCTTGTCTATACACGGCATGAAATCAGTAATGATTTTACAATTAGCAAGTGTGCATCAGTGGGCACGAGTCATTACTGTTAAGTACTATAATAGATCAGCTGACTTCATAATAAGAATTTAATAATGTACTGTATGTTATAATGGAAGAAGAATCTTTCATTTGCTAGATGTACATTATAATGAAATTAATTCCTTTATAAATCCCAGCTTGTTAAGAAGTCGGAGTGCAGGGTCAGCTGTGACATGGCAGGGAGAGTTAAAAATTTCATATTGAATTGGGATATTTATAAAATCATGATCAGCACCTACCTGCCCCAACTTGCCTGGCCTGTGTGAAAAAGTATTTGCCCCTGAACCTAATAACTGTTTGTACCATCCTTGGCATCAACAACTGCAATCAAACATTTGCGATAACAGGCACAAACCAATGTTTTTTTAGGCTGAACAGCCTGTTTAAAGTTATCTCACTTGGATTTAAAACACACAAACTTTGACTAGGCTATACCAAAACCTTCATTTTGGGTTTTGTTTTTGAGCCATTCAGAGGTGGACCTGCTGGTGTGTTTGATTATTGTCCTGCTGCCAAACCTACAATTGTGCTTCATCTTGAGGTCAGGAACTGATGGCTGGACATTGCCCTTCAGGTGTTTCTAGTAAGTCGTCCAGATCCTGAAGGTGCAAGCAGCCCCAGACCCTTTTTGCCCAGTCTCTTTCCTATTGTTGAATCATGAACACTGACCTTAACTGAGGCAAGTGAAGCCTGCAGTTTTTTCAATGTTGTTCTGGGTTCATTTATGAGCTCCTGGATGAGTCGTCGGTGTGGTCTTGGAGTAATTCTGGTAGGCCGGCCACTCCTGGGAAGGTTCACCATTGTTCATACTGTAAATTTTTTTTCCATTTGTGGAAAATGGCTCTCCCCATGGTTTACTGGAGTCCTAGAGCCTTAGAAACGGCTTTGCAACCCTTTCCCGACTGATACATGTCAGTTACTTTGTTTCTTATCCATTCTTGATTTTCTTTAGATCATGGCATGATATGTTGCTTTTTGAGACCTTTTAACGTCTTAACTTTGACTTGTCAGATAGGTTCTATTTAAGTGATCTCTCAATTCAACAGGTCTGTCTGGGTGTTGCAAGTGTACTGTAAGTTAACTCAGCTTTAATTCATGATTTGGTAGGGGCCAGGCAGGTTTGGATAACTTTTCCCCCTCAATAAATTAAATTATCATAATTTTTTTTTGATGATCTAAATCATTTAAGTGTGACGAATATTTAAAAACAAACAAACAAACAAAAAAAACACTCAGGACAGTCTGAAAAAAATATATATATTTTTTTTCTTCAGCGCAATGTCAGCTTACAATAAACTTAATGTTACTAAGTTTAAAGCATTAAAAATATCAAGGTTCAGGCTTGAGATTTGCAGCCAAAAGCAAACTGATCCTGTAGAAAACAAGTGGTTTGATCTCTTGGTCTCTTGGTCTGATCCCAGAGAAACAAATAAAATCAGTTATACCAGTGAAGTTATCACCAACTAATGAAGCGTAAACTTCTGTTTAATATAGAACACTGTTTATTTGTATATTTAAATCCAGATTAAAATATTAAATCTAGATTTTTGCATTCCCTCTGCTGTTTTTATTTATTTATTTAATACAGTTGAATGATTTCTGGGGTTGTTGCAGTGGGTATTGTTTCTGCCTCACAGCTCCAGGGTCCTCAGTTCAATCGTGTGTTGGGGTAATTGAATGTTATGGAGTTTCTCATGTACTCCCTGTTTCTGTATTTATTCCCTTTAGTTTCTCCTAAATTACAACTAGGTTTCTCCTCTGCCCATGAACCTAGAATTGGTAAATCAGAGTGTTATGTTGATTTCTTGCTTGTTTCATGGTCCAAAGGTACAGTATATGTTTTTTTTTATCTTTATAGGTTTTAATGAACAAACTGTGGCTGGCTCATCTGGTGCAGGTGTTTCTCCAGTACCGGTTCCTGTGACCAGTGTAGATCGATCCACCCAGGCTGACCTGAAAGATCGTAAGTATTCCAGCAGGTTTCGTCAGAGGAAGCGACGTCGGACAGTACGAGCAGGCAGTGGTGCAAGGTTGCTAGAAAAAGCGTTGGCGAGTTTCATAAACTGGCAGCGAGTCATGGAGGAGAGATATGTCTCTCTAGAGGAAATGAGGCTCCATCAGGAGGCACGAGCTGAGAGGCAGAGAGAGAAACAGGAAGCTAGACGGATTCAGCAGGAAAGGGATCATGAGCTGCGTCTCATTTCCTTACTCACTGGAGCCTTCGGTGCAGCCAGAGGGACAGCAGAGCAAGGAAGTAGCAACACTGTAACCTCTGACCCCAGTGCTGCAGTGTCAGAGCTGACGTTACTCTCTGCGCCTCCGCCTTCATCACCTGGCCCTCCCACGTTCCCGACTCTATCCAGCATCCAGGGAAAAAGCAACCAGACGATCCTTGACTCTAATGCAGTTATGTCAGTGCCTCCCCAGTCGACAGTTTTCCCCAGGATTCTGAAAGGTAATCAGAGAGCTGATGGGGGGAACACCAGCAGCACAACCTCTGAGTGTGGTTCAACAGCATCTGATATGCCTCTCAGTGCTTCAGGTCAAGGTCCTGGCGCCTCCTCACTACTCTTTAAACCCAGCCTGCTACAGGGTGATCAAACACCCCAGCACAGCAGTTATTTGTCCCGCAGGGGTAACAGAATGCGGCTGCAGCAAGGAATTTTGCAGGAGGGCTACAGACAGTACTATGCCAACAAGTATGATGAGAACACTAATCCTGATGTAAGTAGCATATAAATGACACCTTTATATTCAAGTACTTTGCTTGCACATATTTGTGCAGTTAGTTAAAGACTAATTACTGGAAATTAAATGTATAATTATACCTTAGAATCTGACTTTATTTGCCTTTTGTTGCCCCATGTGACTAACTGCTAAAAACCGTCAAAGTTAATGTTATTTATGTTTAACTAGCTATACTCTACATAGACAAGTATAATGCTTGACAAGGATGAAAACCTTATGGTTTAACCACTAAGATTACATAACCATTATATAGAACCATAAAAAAATCAGTCTTAATTGTTTGTTTTCTCTTTTTTAGGGCATTATAAACTTGGGAACAAGTGAGAACAAGCTATGCTTTGACCTTCTGCAGAAACGAGTAAGGCATTTTGACTGCAACTCTACCTCCGTTCACAATCTACTTTAGATACTCCTTAGCAATAAGTTAAAGCCTGGTTAAGAACAGGCAGTGGAAGTTAGCTAAGTACATTTACTTTGTTACTGTACTTAAGTACAAATTTCCCATATCTGTGCTTTACTACAGTAGTTTTATTAGTGGATCATTTTTACTTTTACTCTGCTACATTTTGCAACAAATATCTTTACTTTCTACTTCACTACATTTCTGCACCGTGTTGCGCTACATGACCTGAGTGCCGAGTAGGCGGTAATATGCTGGTTATTATTCATAATTGCACGATGCTTAGTCATGTAGTTTGTGTAATTAGAAGAGGAGATGGTTTTCACCTAAAGAGAGAGAGAGACTCTTTTACGAATCTTATGACTTTAATCCTAATGTGAGCCAATACAAGCTCAGTACAATTGATATTAAAGTAAATCTGAAGTGAAATACTTTTGTATTTACTTAAGAAGAATTGTGAATGGAGAACTTCGCCATTTACCGAAGTTATATTTTACTTAGGGTTTCTAAACTTTTACTCAAGCAAAGGATTTGTGTACATTGCCCAGCTCTGGTTAAGACATACAATCAATTAATGAAAGGAAAAATGTAGCGTTTTGAGCTCACATCACATTTGAGGGCACCAGAGCTTCAACACAGATTATTTGGAACTGTACTGAAGGAATAAATAGAATTATTCCAAAATGTATCGCTTCAAGTGGCAGTGGTAGCTCAAAGGGGCTAAGGCACTGAATTACTGATCAGAAGATCTGCAGTTCGATTCCCAGCTCCACCAAGTTGCCATTGTTGGGCTCTTGAGCACAGCCCTTAAATCTATCTGCTCCAGGAACACTGTATCATGGGTGACCCTGCGCTCTGACCCCAGTTACGCTGGGATATGCGAAGAAGGAATTTCACTGTGCTGTAATGTATATGTGACAAATAAAGGCTTAACTTAACTTAAACAATTGGTGATGTGTTTTTTAACACATCATTTCAAATCTTAAGTGTTTCATTGGATTGAAATAGTGTTTTCATCCTTATCAAATAATTCTCTGTGGAAGGGGCTGAGACTTCCTGGAAGAGGCCACTTCTATAAGGATTGAAATATTGCTTTATAACTAAAAGTGATTAGTCAGAATTCTAATTGAAATGCAGCAGCCTGGCTCAATAAGGGAACAAGTGGACTCAAACCATGCTTCTTGCAGTGTCACTGCCCCCAGTGTTTCTGTTTAATTCATCACTGTTCATGCAGCAGGATCAATGTTAGTTAGTGCAATGATGTTTCAGCTTAAAGTATGCAAATGTTTCTTATCTATTTCTGGTCTTTTATTTTTTCCTCCAGCTGACACAGCCTGACATGCTCTATGTGGACTCTTGCCTGCTGCAGTACCCGGACTGGAAGGGCCATCGCTTGTGCGAAAACTATCAGTCTTATGAGAACTTTTCATGCATATTAAATTAAACCTAATCAGCATATTGGGTTTGCTGATTAAGTGAAAAATATGAATAATTGAACTTCCTTATCAGCAAAGAGCCATCATCCCTTTCATTTCAAAAGAATAAGATTATTAAGTGTACTGAATGAATTCTCATTTCCACAGCCTCAGAGAGGACGTTGCAAAGTTCCTGTCAGAACATTGTCATGCTCCAAAGCCTCTAA
>JAAGKR010001577.1:100991-120234 GCA_011419295.1 Clarias macrocephalus | reverse complement strand
CACACACACACACACACACACACACATAGACACACTCCACCTTACTGCACAGAAGGAGTAGCAGAAGTCCAGCCGTCTCTCTCCATCACCATGTGCGACCTGTGGAGATACAGAGTGGTGATGTCGGTGTTGGTTGTGTTGCTGTTCTTCCTCGGTTGTGATGCTGATCTGCATAACGAAGCACAGAGAGGCAAATTAGTGTACGCTCGCGGAAACCACTGGGCTGTGGGTGAGCAGGACGGCTTTCTTCATCTTTTATTTAGGAAACACTAAGTCACATCGCCTAAATGGGTCTTCACTTCACCCTGATGAGCATTTCAGGCAAAGATGATGTTTAAGTTGTTTTAAAGTATCAAAGTAAATTATTTTAATGGTATAGAAGTAACGTTTAACATTTGAGGTTGCACAACAAAGACTCTTAAAGCCAAACTAGTAATTAATTATCTACAGTAAATAGGTTTGTGTGGGATCATTGTAAGGTGTTCGGTAAAACCGAGTTAATTTAACACTTTTACGCAAAGAAACTTGATTTCATTTCATTTTGTTTGTAAAGACGACGGCGAGGAAAGTCTGATTAAACCTCGACTGTAAAATGAACCTGTGAGATTAGAAACTATCAGAGTATACCGGTGTAGAAGAGTATGTAAGTGACAAACGGTGAAAGTCAAGGAATGAGCAACAGGACCGTATTTATGATTTACAGGAGCAGAAACAAGGCTGAATTTTGGGAATGAATTGTTTCTGGGAAGTTGGAATATTTTGGATGTGAATGTGAAGATTGAATTACAGCATCAGGATGAAACAGGCAGGAGAGATGAGAGGATGAGGAAGGTTGTTTTTACTGAAGTTCTTTTTATTAGGGCTTGATTAGTTATTAGGAGTGAAAAGATCTCCATATATACTACAGCTGTACGAGTAAGAGCCCCTGATACAATACTTCATGTAATACTATAGTGTTAAATGCCATCACATACTATACAGTAAAATATAATGTTTCAGTGATGTCACTCAGCGCCAGTATGTTTCAGAATATACGTTCAACCTCAAACTATAGAATAAAAACTCAATCAAGAGAAACACATGAAAAACGTTTCTCATCTTCATTTGTTTTTCTCACAACAGGTCGATTTCTAAATAAATGAAATGGGTCTAATCACTTAAAGAACTTTTATTCCTTAGACGACCAACTCAAACCTGAGTCACCATTTACTAAGGATTCTTTATCTAAGCATTAGGAGTCACAAAAAATATATCGATTTTTTCTTCTTTAGGAATTTTTTTCTTTCAAGTCAAAGAACCAGACATAACGCCTCAATGATCCATGTCTGGAGAACCCATTTCTGAAAGGTTCTGTGTGCAATCAGAAACGGAAAGCCGTGCTGATGTTGCAGCGCTGCAGTCGCCTAACAATATCAACTAATCATATTCACACTGAATGTTAGTCATTTCATTCATTTTAGTCAAAATTTCTTTAGTTAGTAATGAATCTGTAACATTTAATTAACCGTTTACGTCCAAAGTAATCAAGACTTTTACTTTATATCCTTTAAACAACTTAACACAAATATAACCACACAAATACCAAATATCAGTAATAATAATAATAATAATAACAATAATTATAAACATTCTTAGCTTGCCTAATTATCCTAATGACTCCAAAACGCTGTGACCTGGTGTACGACTGATTCGCTGGGTGTCTGCGGCAGTTTGATGCTCATCTAATAAAGGCTTAGAGCTGAATTTTGTAAAGCGACGAACCAACATGGTCCAGAAGTGAAACATCACAAGCTTTTTCATCAGCTTGTTCTCCAACATCACTTTTGTAAACTTATTCAAGAAAAGAAACTTAGAAACAAACTAATATGTATTTATTTTTCTCACTTTTTTCTTATTATACATGATGAGAGTCCATGTGTGAGTGTGGAGGAAGAATGATTTTTATTATTATTACTACTTCATTTCATTTCATTCTGATTTTCTGGCTCACCAGCACCAACAAAGTCTTCACAAAAAAAAGACTTTAAAAAAATGATAATAATTGTAGTTTTTGGTCCGGTTCGGCCCTTTCACATGCTCTGTCCACGATGAAAGGATTTATTCCTGATCTATCCACTTTTCAGCTTATTAGGGTCATGTCACATGAAATGTGCAAAAGTGCTGCATCTTATTAAACTCATTCCTCTCGTTAACACCTTTTTAACAGCCAGCAAACAAGCAAGACTGCAGTGACGTTGCAGTTTGGTTAATATTCATGCAAATTAATATATTTCTGTAAAATAATCCGACCTAAAATATACAGCTTTTATCTTTATTTTTAACCACCGTACATTATGTATACATATTTTTTCTATGAACTTTTGTACATACAGTATATATGTAAACGGTGGCATAGTTTACAGTTTAGCGTGCGCCAATGATCAATAATCATTCATTTTTAGTTAAATATGTATCGTCATAATTTTGTGGTATGTCATTATTATCAGCATTGCATTGTTATAAATGTTTAACTGATATCATATTTTTCATTTTGTCTTGTATCATATTTAATAATATAATGTCATCCAAAACTACTCGAATTGCTCCTTTTATCACCTTTTAAACCACAGTGAGCTTCTTGGTGCTTTTCCTTCATGAGTTAATATCAAACTGCAGCAGCTGATAATCGCCTCGATTTGCTGCTCGAGCCTCTAACAGCCTCCTTCTGCTCGGATACAACAGCCATATTACGGCGGGATTCGATTGAAGAGCCCCAGGAGGAGGTTAAAGTGTTTTATTTTGCATTGCTGCTCTCATTATCGTACACTTCTCATTGTGTTTATTGATGATTTAAAGTAGCACTCGGAGGCGGCGGCAGTGACATCACTGATCTCTTTCTTTTTTTTTTTTTTGTGGAAAGCTTAATGAAGTGTGTGTGCACTCCTTATTTTCTGACAGGTTTGCTTCTATTAAATGATAGGGATAAACGATTACAGTAATTACATGTTGATCTTTTTATTCGTGCCTCATTAAAGAGGTCAGATTACAGCATAATGTCTCTATAAACATTAATTAGAGGCTTTAAACTCCTAGTGTTGATTATTTTTCCATTTCCATTTGAATTTTTTTGTTTGTTTTATAAAACCCCAGTTATTATATTTTTATTTTGAATATTTTTTAATAGTAGTTTGATGTTGTAGAAAGTGTAAATCATCCGTTTAAAAACTAAACGATTTGAAGCGTGAACATTTTCTGTGATTCAACCAACCCTTTAATCACAACTGATCAACACATGAGAATGAGATAAATGAAGAATATTACAGTATTTGTAATTCTCATGAAATGTAAATATTTAATAAGAAATATTTTATGGGAATTTTAAGTTAAAAAATTTTTATTTGCTTGCTATAAATTATAAATCTGGTTCCGGGGCGAGTGACTTTTTTTTTTTTTTTTTAAGAACTTGATGCTTTTCTGACAAGGAAATATACACTGACATCAAAGTTCTGTACTTATGTTTAACATGTTACTGACAATTGACAATAAATATCATTAAAATGCAAAGGACATTTTTTAAATTGCTTATATAAAGATCTGAATTCAAACACAAACATATATATATATACAGTATATATACAGTATAGCCCGGAAATTGTTAGCTTTTAATTCAGTACCCCTCCACTAGGGGGCCACGACGCACACTTTGGGAAACAGTGTTGTAGATTAAATCATGAGAAACCCTGCAAGCTAATAACTGAGGCTAATGTTGTAGCTAGCTAACGTGTAGTTGTTCATTCTTTTTGTTCCAGATGAATGTGTCAGGGATATCAATGTTTCTCTCGGATTATTGAAAATATATATATTCTTTATGATTTCTGAGCTTTAACATTTCACTGGAGTTACACTAAGCATGACGCGCTAATTTAACTTCCTGGTGTTCTGTCATACTGAGGAACCCCATCATTTGTCTTTGCATTTATCAAAAGTAACCTGTAACAAAAAGCATTAATGGTTATACTGTATATGCTTAATGCTAACGACCAAGAATATTGGCGTCAGTCAATAACTAGATAGGGTTTACACGCACATGCAGTGTTTCCTGGTTGCCTAGCAACAGTGTCTCTTTCATCAGTATTCACTCTATGAAGCTAATAAAAACATGCTTAATATAATAGCTAATGCTTTTTTTAATACTGTAAAGCTTAAAGGACAGAGAGGTCACAGAGAAATAGAAAAAACTAACTAAATGATAAAGGCGTGAACAGTTAGTGACTTATTTTTAATTCCACACTGTACATAAACAACATTGTAAAAAGTTATGATGTATACGACCCCAAGTCACACCCCCTAGGGTGTGGTTTACCAACAATCTCTGCTCCTTCTTCCAGTATTTATAGCTGTAGAGGACATGTTTTGTGTCCTTTAATAGTTTCCTTCATTCTCCACAGGACACCTGATGGGTAAGAAGAGCATAGACGAGACGCTGGGCTCGGACGAACGCGACGGCGATGCTCAGGCTTATCTATTCACATCGCAAGCCGACACACACACACAGCCGTCCAGACTGATGAAGGCTCTTGCCGAGTTTCTGGCTGGACCAGAGAGAGAGACAGAAGACAAGAGGGAAAGACAAGAACGTTTGGCAGGGCTGAGGAGACGATGGGAAGAGCAGCTGGCAAGAGAGAGGGAGAGCAAGCAGGTGGATTCTAATGTTTCATTTTTATTTTTAAATTCCTAATTGTGCTTGTACTGCTGGGTGGCACGGCAGCGTAGTGGTCAGCACTGTGGCCTTGCACCTCCAGGGTCTGGGGTCCATCCCTCTCTCAGGTCTGTGTGGATGGAGTTTGCATGTTCTCCCCGTGCTTGTGCGTTTCCTCTGGGTTCTCTGTTTTTTCTCCCACTGTCCGAAGACATGCAGATTAGGCTGATTGGCATTTCCATTTTATTTAAATACATCTAGCAATCTGAATATTGACCACAAGGGGGAGCTCTTAATAATTACTTAGCAGAAAATAGCTACTATACTCCTCCATTTCCTTCATAATTAGCCTTCATAAGCAACATAGGCAATGCTGAAGTCCTTATTTTGAATTCATCTGTAGAATATTTTTTGATATTATAGGTTAAAATATGTGGTAAAGCAAACAACAAATAAATTCACAAATGTCTATAACAGTCTCATAAAATTTTGATTACTGTTCTAATTAACAGAGCAATATCTTGTTCAGTTTATATATGTATCTTAAAGATATATAATTTATATATATATATAATTTATGTATACTTTTATAAATGTAAATGAAAGTCCTCATTGTGATATTTTACAACAAAAAAAGGTTCATCACAACATATACTGAATTATACTCTCTAATATAACCTCGTTATTTTTTTCTCAATGCAGGCAGCAAGGTTTTTGTTACTGGCATTAAACACGAGAGACTCCGACGCCAGCTGAAGACCAGCGTCACTTCTGATTTTTAACTCAGTTGGAAGCAGCTGAGAAATGACGGTGCTGCCTCACAGTCAACTCTGTTAGAAAATAAGCACCTAAATCTCGCTGTCTGTTCATTCTGCATCACATCAGCTCACAAACATGTCCTATTTTTTGTAAGTGAATATAATTCTATGCCATTGTTTTATAGGCCGACTACAACAACAACAATGATAATAATAATAATAATAATAATAATAATAATAATAATAATAATAATAATAATTCTGAACTGTTGTGTGACCGATGTTTCATCAAATGTATTCAATAAAACCCTGAAAGAATCCAAGTGTGATTTAATGACAATACTCTGGAAAATAATTAACACTAAGATGAATGTGATGTAGAAGTTACTCTTCCTCTCAAACCGGAAAAAAAAACATTGGACTTAATTTAATCCATTTATAGCTGCATTTAATGTTATGGAACATCTATGAAACACCCAATGCTCATGAGATATACTCCTGATCTGTCATGGTCCTGATCAGGATTAAGCTCTTACTGACACTGAGGCAGTTTAATAAACCTGCCATCTTCTTGTTATAAAACATAAATGTTTTTTTTTAAATCATGGTTATCAATCATTTTAAAAACATGGTCCTTCATGTCCTGTTCATTAACAGATGATGTGAGTAAAAATAACGTGTCAGCTGAAGAAAAGTCATCAATAAAGGAGCTGTAATTATTCAATTAAATTCACTTTTAAATTCAATTTGCATAGCTCTTTAACATCGATTAGTGTTGCAAAGCAGCTTTACAGGATCAAAAGTAAATTAGGGAAATGTGTATAAATCAGAACGATCAGATGGTCCCTGATGGACGAGCCGAGGGCGACGGTGCTGAGGGAAAAACTCCCTGAGATGGTAACAGGAAGAAACCTTGAGAGGAACCGGACTCAGCAGTGAACCCATCCTCATCCAGGTGATAACGGAGAGCAGGGATTGATCTGACCTCATACTGTGTGTTAGGAGGCTGGAAGTTCAGTAGAACAGGAGACGTGTTTAAGTTCACATGGAGTCCAGTTCATTATTGGAGGCTCAGGTACAAAAGTGTATTAAATTTCAGTCCTGAACTATTGAACTGGATCACTGGAAGTTCAGGAGCGACTTGTGTAGCTCGACAGAGAGAGAGAGAGAGAGAGAGAGAGAGAAGACATGAGAGAGAAGAGAGCAGAAGAGAAGGAGAGAGAAGAGAGAAGAGAGCAGAAGAGAAGGAGAGATGACAGTTCGGTCTGGTCACAGTCACACAGTGTATAAGGTGAATGTATATTTAGTGCAGATTGCAAGCAGGGACTCCGGCAGGAGACATAACTAATATCTTATTTCACACAATTGAACAGTGTGGGTTGAGAGGTTTGCTAGAGGTCCAAGATTGAAATCACAACCTTCTGATCAGTTGTCTAACTGTTTAACCACTGAGCTACATCCTGTTGCTCGGCCTGATTTACTCTCAGCTGCTTCACTGTGAGGGGAAGAGTTTAAAATGTTGATAATGAAGAACTGTTTTCACACATTTCTCTCACTCAGTCATGGTTTCGTATTAATTAATTAAACTAAATTCAAACAGAACTGTGGAGGGGAAAAAATGACGCTGGTAGAAGGCCGCTAGAGGGCGACAAAGAAAAAAAACACGCCCCTATGAATTTTTTTATTTCCAATTATGAACCACTAGAGGGCAGTAAAAAGCATAATTGATTTCTTTGTCCATTTTCTTTCTTTCTTTCTTTCTTTCTTTCTTTCTTTCTTTCTTTCTTTCTTTCTTTCTTTCTTTCTTTCAGAGTGTAACTTCAAGAATGACGTTTCTGAAACAGTCTCATTCCAAAAATTATAGAGAAACTAAATAAACAAACAAAAGAAAGGTTTCCTTAACATTTTATATTTACATTCTGGTAAAAATACAAGCCTCATTTGTAATAACAGTTTACACAAAGCAATAGAGGAGATGAATAAATAGATTGTTCTGCTTTTACAGTAAATAAACTTTATAAACAAAAAATGACTTATTTCATTAAGAAAACTCATTTTAGCAACTTTATTTTAAATACATAATACACATTATGTATTAGATGTGTATTTTATTTGGTGTATCATAATAATTCAACATCAAGTGTAGCTTATAAAAGCAAAAATAATCAGATTCATTTATAATTGGAAATAAATATAAACAGAGATCTTATGTTTGCTTGTTTTTTATATTTTAATTATTTTATTCACTTGATTTCTTTGTTCATTTTAACATTTTACATAGTGAATTACTTATGAACAGTATTTTTCTTTCTTAATTGTACACTTCAGTGTAGTTTTTACAAAGTGGAATAAATTCATACGAGGTCTAAAATGTGAAGTGGAACTGGTTTCTGAAACACTAAAAGCATGTTTTCAACAAGACCTTTATTTTAACTCTCACTGATGTTTTTATCTGTTGTTTTTTGTTTGTTTGTTTGTTTTTTATTTTACAAGGTTCTAATAGCTAGCTTTAAAAGTAGCTGTAGCTTTAAAAAAAAGCATTTTGATGGAGACATACTGTGTTTTAGGGTTCTACATAGAACCTTAATTGTTTATAGAACCCCCCCTTTTTTTAGCTGACTATTCACCTGAGTTGTGTGACTTGTGGAACTATGTCGGATCGTTTAATGAATGTATTTTTACAAATGATATATTATAATAATATACCCATTATTATAATACTAATATTTCATTATTATAACATGAATATTTCTATGACATTTATGTGCATACATTTTTAAAGTTAATTCTTCTATATATTTTTCATATAGAGTCGCTTTTTTGTATAAAAGGTGCTATAAGAATGTGTAAATTAAAAATGTATTTATTGTTTCATAGCTTGTTTAGTTTTTCTGATGTGATTGTCATGACAAAGCAAATGTTCGTTTGCGGTTTTACAGTCTCTTCTGTCCCAGATTCATGTACACAGAGACCTTCTTATGTGTTTTAGAGAAGTGTATATAGTGTGATCTGTGTGCCAGTCCAATTCTGTGGGCTCTACCAGGTCTTCCCTATGGCCTGAATGTGCTCCTTGGCCTTCATCCTGAGCGAGGCGATGCTGGAGTTGCGAGGGTCAGCGTCCTCCAGAGACAATGTGTCCATGAAGCTTGAACAGTGAAAGGGAAGTGGAGGAGGAGGAGGAGGACATGGAGCTCCCACGGGGGGCAAGGCTTGATTGATGGTGGGTGTTCCGAGGAAAGATGGAGGTCCGTAACCGGTTGGAGAGGTAAAGAACGGTGGGAAGGTGTGCAGTGGAGAACTGGAGGAAGAGATGCATGGTGGTGCAATCCAGGGTTCGAGAGCAGGAGATCTGGGGAAGGAGAGCATGGATGAGTCCTGCAACTTGATGGGGCTGATGGAGCTCAACTCCAACTTCTCCTGACGACGCCACTTAGCACGACGGTTCTGGAACCACACCTGCGAGAAACACACCGTGTCACCACCAGTTACTACACACCTCTGAGAGCTAAAACCGCACGGCCAGTAGGTGTAGACAATGACTATTGTTTAAAGTGTTATATTAATAGCATTTAAATGAATGAATTAAATGGCAAAAAGCCCTTATAAAAAAAACTAAACTAAACCAAACAAAATTACATTCAATTAAAAAGTTTAACCATTCCTTAAATGCATATTATATCATCTTCCATAGATCTATCATCTTTCTTTCTCTCTTTCTTTAGGTCTTTATTATTATATTTCTATATTTTTGTCTGATATTCTTCTGACTCACCTGCACGCGCACTTCCGGCAGGTTGACTTTGAGCGCGAGCTCTTCTCGGCTGCACGCGTCCGGGTAACGCGACTTCTCGAACGCCCTCTCGAGCTCGTGCAGCTGGAAGGTGGTGAACGTGGTCCGGTTGCGCCGGTGCTTCTTTTTCGCGCGCTCTTCGTCAGAGAGCTTCACGTCGACACCTTCCGGTAACTCGGGGCTCGCCGGGGCGCCGGCTCTGACGTCACAGAGGACACCTGGGAGCACGCGGACATGTCATTATTAGGGTCATGTAATAACGTCATCATCATCATCACATGGGCTGATGTGTGTGTGTGTGTGTGTGTGTGTGTGTGTGTGTGTGTGGCATCAAAATGAGCAGTGTATAGACAATATTCTGTGGCCTGCGTTTTTTTTCTTAAAAAATATTGTGCAGTGGTGCAAACAACATACAGTAGATATTAAAAGGCTCTCGGAGGAAAAAACAAGTACAGCAAAAAAATAAAAATAAAAAACAATCAGCAAATTTTCCTTTGATTGTAGTCCAGAATAACTGCAATAAAACCTTCCGAAATCACACTGAAAAACTGTAGTTTGCTTAAAATATTGCAACCACGTTTTTGGACCAATTCTGTTTATTCCATATATACGTATGTTTGTGGTCCAACTGATACAGAATATTTAAAATCAGTTTATAATTTCAGGAGGTCATTGAATCAGCCTTGAATTAGCCTTATTATTTAATTAATCATCAATTACCGTTTTCCTGAAATGTCCTTTTTCACACACACACACACACACACACACACACACACACACACACACACACACACACACACACACACACATTTTAAGAGCATCTTCAGGTTTGGTGTTTTCCTGTTTTTTTACTGTTAATCAAAATCACCAACGTTGGTCACTTATTTATATTTATTTATTTTTGTTTTTGTATTTATTTCTATTTGTCAATTAATGTTGTCCCTTATTAGGTTCAGAACAGAACACACTGCTAATTAGAATAAAACAATACAATAACTTTACACCACGAGAAAATGAATGTTTTTGTAGTTTATGTGCATAACTTTGGTCATGACCTCCGCACACACGCAGGAATAAACTGATCCTGACTTACTGTCCATCCTGTGCTTCTTCAGGCTGCTCTGCTCCTCTCTGAAGCCCAAAATAGCCTCGATGCTGTGAACTCTGCTTTGGTTTCCTAAAACTCTCTCCTCCATCATCTCTGAGTCCAGAAACCGCATTGAAGTTTCAACACCCGGAAATAAACAAAATAATAATAATAATAATAATAATAATAATAATAATAATGATAATAATAAACGAAAAGCTACCAAAAAGGAAAGTCTGAGTGAAATTGTGCTAAGAGTCAGGAGTCAGGACGGTGGTGTGAGTCCGCGTTTCAAACTGCTGCATTAACTCCAGTGTGTCAGGTGTCGCTCCTCTCTCACTTCTCTCCTGGGTTTATATAGCAGCCCTCCTCAGCAGGATCTCTCTCTCTCTCTCTCTCTCTCTCTCTCTCTCTCTCTCTCTCTCCATCCTACCGGGACACGTCAGAGGGTGCAACAGGGGCTTCTGGTTTTGCCCCAGCTCCCTTCCAAAAAACCCCACCCCAATTTACCCGCTTTACCCACTGGATTCTTTTAGTGTCTGAAGAAGACAAAACTTGCCACTGTCCCGACATTTCTAAAATAAATGTCTTCTTTTATGAATTATTATTACAAATAATAATAATAATAACATTATTATTATTATTATTATTATTATTGTTACTATTATTGTTATTATTATTGTTATTATTATTATTATCTAAATGTGCACTGTCTTTCAGCACAATAAATACTTTAAATAAATGTTTGCTAAATAGGTTGTAGGATGTGAGGAATCCTACAGTGTCATTTCAGCTTATCTATCTTAACTTTCTATAACACCAGTATTTCGGTTTTGCGTGTTGGGCAGGTGTGTGTGTGTGTGATTTTTTTTTCCCACTCTGATTTTATTGTCTCGCTTATTAAGGACTATGGAATTAGAATATTTATTATATGTAAAATGGCATCCTGCTTGTGTGTGTGTGTGTGTGTGTGTGTGTGTGTGTGTGTGTGTGTGTGTGTGTGTGCATATTTACTTAAATTAAGAAAATGTAAAGCATTTATTAAAACATATTGATGAGAGAAGTTAATTTGGATGGTTTTAGTTGAAATGTTTAGTTTTAAAGGACTCTTGTGTTTAATGAAACAGACAGAAGGCTGTAGGTCTATTAAAAATCATTTCATGCATTTATGCAAAAAAAAAAAATAAATCAGGTCAGTCACTTCGTAAACCTTATCGTAATCTAACATTTTACTGGGTTCTTAGTGTCTCTGATATTTATTAACAAAATGTCTACATGAAATTTCAAAGAAAGAAAAAAAAAGTTAGCTGATTAATTACTTTAAAAGCGTTTTGTTTTCATCTATGAAATCAACTGCGACAATCTTAAACTGTTGCTTCAGTCATTCGCAGTTTATTAACTTTTATTAACGCACTTGACGTTTTTGTTGTTGTTGTTTCCAGATATTGTTATCCTTCGATGGTTTTCCTACACATGAACAGTCGGTTAAATTCGCGCAGTTCTTTGTAATGTTAAGCAATAAAACACATCTGATTGTTTATTATAAAGTGTATATAAAACTCGATATTTTAGGAGTTTATAACACACCGCATTTTGGACACACGTTAGACTTGCTGTATGAGGGGGGAAACAGCGGCAAAGCTTAGACAAAGTGCATATTTTCACTGTGTGTGTGTGTGTGTGTGTGGTATAAGAGGACAATCCAAAGCGCTTAATGAAGGCGTTAATTAGGACGTTGAAAGCCACTAATCCCTGCTCCGTGCTCCTGAGAGCGGGTTTAGTTTCACTCCTCTAACCTGCGGTTCAGGTGCACGTCAGTGGAAGCATTGAAACTTCCTCCGTCTCGAGCAGAATCGCGGGATTCAGGCGGGACAAAAGCGCGGAGCCGCAGCGCGCAGGGAGGAAGCGGATTAACGCTCTCATCGGGACAAAACCGCTTTATTCTAACTGGTTGGATTTCCTTCTTCCAGCTCCGAATGGCCCATCAGACTCCTTCAGCTTCTCACAGTTTCTGCTCAGCAGTGAAAGCGAAAAACACACAATGATGGAGGGAAAAATCGATGATTTGACACAGTGGCGGTTTTGTGCGCGACACTGATCCTCACCACAATCCCAGTGCGACCTGTAGGACCACCGTCCCCAAACCCAGTCTGATTTCTGTCCAATAATATCTCGGAGTTTCGTTAAAAGTTATAAGGTTATAGTTAACGAGTTTAACTTGTAAAAATTTCCCCCAGAATTTCGAACGAATTGTTCATTTTTTGGAATGAATTCAGATTTTAAAAGAATGCACGCGAAGGAAAAATAAATGTGTATAAAGCCAAAACACAGGATTGATGCTGATTATATATATTTTTTATTTTATGCATATAATAGAGAAAATGTGTGTGCCAAAGAAGCTACTTCTGAAGTTTATGCAACATGGAAATTACCAATCTTGCTTCAATAAAAGCTTCAAACAATAATCATTTAAAATGCAAATTATTCATTGATACTAAACTTGTAAGCTTCTGGAAGCATATGACTTTGTTTTTGGTGAAAGCTTAAAAAGCAAAAAATATGTCGTGTCTGTAACCATGTCAAATTGTTGCAATTTCTTAACAATTTAGCATTTTAGAATAATACACTTTTTCAGGTTTATGTCTTTTCATGTGAAATCTAAATTGGCCAAGTACCATCTGAATGACAGTTAAGATCATAAAATTATTTGAATTTTAGAAAGTTATGAACACTACATAAAAGGGCATGAAATTGTATTTAGCCAATGTGTTTCTTTTTATCTGATAAAAATATAAATGTGTATGAATTTTTACAAAAAAAATTGTTTGGGAGATATTATGAAGAATATTGGGGAAAATGGTGCCTTGTGATCCTATATGAAAATCCACTTATACACCTAAGTACTTTTTTTTAGCACCAATGTTGTGTCTATAAGCTAAAACAAAATTACAAAAAAGTTATTTTAAATCGGTCATTACAGACGTTACTTAATGTAAATGTCCGCTCTCTCTTTTCCCATGTTTGACAATCAATCATCTTGAAGCATTTCATTAATTAAATTCAGTTTTATTTGTATATCACCTTTATCAGTGGTCAGTGTAGCAAATCAGCTTTGCAGAATTGAAAAATAGTAAAGAAATTTGAAAATGCATTGAAAAAAAAACAAATCAGTTTATTAATATAATAATATTAATATTAATAATAATAAGACAAATAATAATAATGATGATGAGAAGAAAAAAAGGAGGGAAAAGAATAATAATGAACTATTAAGTAAAAATTTTATATTCTAATTGTTAAATGTGTAATTTAAGTTTGAAAACTTTATTTTCTTTATTTTATTATGTATTTTAAGTATAAATATGAATTTAAACTATGTCCCACAGTATTGAACTGAAACTCATTTATCAGGTTACAGTAAGTCACATGACAAACCTAGTTGGTTCCCCTCAACTATTTGTGATAGTTTTAAAATACTGTAAGCATCATTTGACATAATCAGGCTTAACATCCAAGCTCTGATCTTCATGCTCAATTGATGCCTTTTTTTCTGATGAGTCTCACTAACAAGTGGTTTTCTTACAGACGCACAGCTGTTTAATCCCATTCCTGTAAGTTTTTTTTTACTATGCAACAAATGTTTAAGTGATCTCCCATCACGCTCATAACAATAGCTTCCAGTCTAATTAGCATGTAGTACAGTATAAATGTTCATACTTACTCATAAACACATCCAGAGGCAGTTACACTACACATAATCATACACAGCCATGGGAAAAAACACTAAATGAGCTTGTAAAGTGATTCTTTAATATTGATACTGATATACTGATAATAGTAGTACCTATTGTTTTTTATATATATAACTAATAGATTTTTAAAAAGATGAACAAATTTCTGCACATTATATTCTTTTTTAACACATGATCCAACTTATCTGCTCATTCATAAACTCAGCCACATGTTTTTACATTAATACAAAGAATCATTTAATCAATTTCCTCTCTCTCTCTCTCTCTCTCTCTCTCTCTCAGTGTGTCGTGTCTCATCAGGATCGTTACATGACACAACACTTCTCCTCGGCCTTGCTCTTCATCTCGTTATACGTGGCTGACGCTTTCTCCTTGATCTGCTCCATGTCCATGTTCTGCAGGTTCTGTATCTGACCCATGATGGAGTCCTTCTCCTCCTCCTCTGTTGCGTCCTCGTCCACCATCTTCAGCAGCTCCTCGGGCACATCCACGTCATCTCCAGCCATCTGGAGCATGTTCTCGTCCTGCTCACTCTGACAACACAGAGGAGGTAAAGGGTCATTTACAAAAAGGTGAGATAAGATAAGAGAAGTTAAAATAAGATGAGATACGATAAGATTTAGAAGCTTTAAAAGATGCTCTGCTTGAGCAGAATCTATAGAAGAAGACGTGAGAAAGCTGGACGCTGCTGCATGACTCTCTTTAGTTAGAGATGAACGAGAGCTAATGCTATATTTGACTAAAAGTTAACATTTTAATTTTCAGACTAGAAAAAAATAAATCAGAAACTCCCTCGGACTGGAATTTTTTTTTATTAAGTTTCCCATCTATAGTGTAATTCCTCTCCACACTGACCTCAGTAAAGGATTAGAGCTTTAAATAAACACTAAATCTGTGCACAGGAAGCAGCAAACAGGCCACAACATACACCATGGACTTACTGAACATGAATACTGTGATAATGTGATGATTGTTATAAGGGTCGTTCAAGTAGTTCACTACACTAGTGCTTGGATACCATTTGAAACATGGTATGTTGAGACGCTGGCCTCCCAGGAACTCCTTTAATCGCCCAAACATGTGGAAATGTCTTGGAGGACTGTACGGGGATGTGGGAATAACTCCCAGCTGAGCTTCTGTAACGTGCAAGCGGTGTTGGTGAGTGATTGTGTGTACAGTTCACACACACACAGAAGCGTCCTTTTTCACAAGCTGGCATCAAGTTATACATAGATTTTTAAAGTCAGGTGTTCCACTCACTGAATGTTCACTGCAGAGCCCCGAGACACCTCGGCCGGGGTCGTCATCCATGGACGCACGGCCTTCTTTAAGACATTTGCACGGTTCGAATGTTTTACTGCGGCTCATCAAAGATTTTAATTAAATAACATTTAATCATTGTTTTTGAACAGTTATGGCTTTGTAACAGATGAGTGGGCATGAAAAAGGCGGAGCTAAAGGAACCAGGAAGTAGATAGAAGATCATTTAAAAGCAAGCAGGAGATGTTCATGATGATGCCTACAGTACCTTCGGCAGTCTGTATTTCTCACGGAGACAAACCCTGAGCGTCGCCCTCTCTGCCTTCCTGTGCAGGAAATCTGCATCTCTCTGCATCCTGAAGGTCACAACAAGGTCAGGTTAGCATTAAGAGTGATTTACTGTACAGTGTGTGATGACTCATCTTATAATGTCTTTCACGTCTAGTACAAGATAAATGATTGCTGTGTGCCAGATTATTTAACAGATTCTTTCTCTTGCGACAGTCGTTTTTAGATGCATATGGTGGCAGCGATCCGAAACTTCAGAACTTTTTGATTCTGGCCACTTTTGGTCTGAAAGTGAAGCTTTTTTCCTGTAAGGAAACACTGTAACCTGAAGTTCTCCAACATTGTTGAGGTTTGAGGTTTTTTATGCTTCTTTCCCCGTTTTGTAGCTGTTTTGAGCTGCTATGATGTAAATGCGAAGACAAACACGTTTCAGTGATGGTCCAAAACATGAATTAAATAATGGGTAAAAATAAAAATTATTATAGTAAATAATAATGGGTAAAAAGTATCATTTTTAAAAATAAATAATTGCTGTTTTACTTTATGATGTTAATGCACAACTTTGTGATTATAACAGTGACTCTCTTCACTACATTATTTTCCTGTAACAGCACCACACAAAGTGTTTTATTCACTTTTATTCTCGTACTAAATGTCTGAGCGGATGTAACATGATGGCTGACTGATGGCCTCGGCTCAGGACAGGATTAGAGAGGACGGGATTATGTCACAGTGGTTTATCGTACAATCAAACCTAGAGCAAAAAACGGAAAAGGAAGTTTTTGCATCGAACGTTTTTGCATTTCAGTTCATTCTATAGTGCAGCGAAACATGGGAGATGAGATTAAAAGGGTTCATAAGACTTCTTGTATCACCTGAAAGCCAGAGGTGGAGGACAAATGTCACATCATCACATTTGGAGTTACAGTTACAATCCATTTTTGATTCATTGGTATCTAGGAAACCCGTCCTGTATTAAGACTTACTTCTCCTCCACCACTTGTTTCTGGTACTCCTCATATTCCTCCCTGGTCATCCCAGCCGCCGCTGCCGGGTCCTTGGGGGTGTCCGCCTCGGATTTGTCCTCTCCTCCTCCGAGTCCCATCCCTTTTAGCGGGTTCCCCACCATGCTCTTAATAAGAAAAGCCATCTTCCTCTCTGTCTGAGACTGTGAGCTCCTTGTTTTTATTGGTGTAGGGTTTTCAATCCGCCAGAGTTTGAAGCTTTGTTTAACCCACCAGCTTCTGCCAAGGACAGAGAGAGACAGAGAGAGAGAGAGACAGAGAGAGAGAGAGAGAGAGAGAGAGAGAGAGAGAGAGAGAGACTAATCTGGATTAAACTACAGCAGATGGTCATGAGTTTTTCTCTTCCACAGCAGTAAAGCACACAGACATGTCTGAACACAACCATTAAGTCCAAACGTTTGGACTTTTTTCTGGAGCTTTTCTCTCTGTTCATTACTGTGGATCTCAAAAATAAGACTGTCTGCTAATCAGATTACACAAAGAAGACAACACATGATGTATCTCAGTGACTCTGGAGGTCAAAGATTGTTCACCTAAATACTAAAACATGTCGCAGGAATCAGGATGATGCACACGGAACAGGAATCTGCATCACTTTTAATCAAATTATCAAAATCAAATCAAAATGAAGTGTTAAAGGATCAAACCTCAAATCAAGAGCAATACACTCTGTCTATCGATCCACAGATACAATAGTATTATTATAAGTATTAAATATAATATATGATATAAGTATTAAAGATGATTTTATTATATCTCCAATGCAGGTGTGTGAAAGAGCTTTTTTATCTGTGAAATTTAAAGCTCAGTAGTGAAACAGGTACCGATTGTACTCATACCACCTGACGTTCTTATAAAATATAACATTGCGCTTATCTGGGAATTTCATGGACAGGCACTGATTAATCTCCTGTTAAAGCGCGCGTCATGGAGCTAGGATTCCAACAGGAGCCGTCACTGAACTGATTTAGGAGTGACATGAGTGACATTTTGCGTGCTTGCATTTTTCACTTAAGAAAGTCACCAAAACATCGCTTTATATTCTGCCTATTCCGTTCTATTCAGGTGGTGCATGTGCTTTTTACATGTGAGAGATGAGAGCCGGAAACAACATGACAGATGTGCCTGCATGTATCATCTCAGAAAGAGAGAGTGAGAGAGTCAACAAGAGGGAGTGGAGGAATTAGACAGATAGATAATGCGTGTGTGTGTGTGTGTGTGTGCGTGTGTGTGTGTGTGTGTGTGTGAGAGAGAGAGACATGCTGAAATAGTGATATCACTAAAATGAAAAAACACACAAGCAAGTGTTCATGAATTTTTTTTTTATATGCTTTTTTGCAGTATTGCTTGTTGGAGTCAGCTTTTATCTTTTATCACTATTTAATATACAGTACAGAGCAAAAGTTTGGACACCTTCTCATCCAAAGAGGTTGAATTTGTATTATGGCAAGAAAAAAGCAGCTAAGTGAAGAAAAACGAGTGGCATCATTACTTTAAGAAATGAAGGTCAGTCAGTCGGAAAAATTAGGAAAACTTTGAAAGTGTCCCCAAGTGCAGTGACAAAAAGCATCAAGCGCTACAAAGAAACTGGCTGACATGCGGACCGGCCCAGGAAAGGAAGACCGAGAGTCGCCTCTGCTGCGGAGGATAAGTTCATCCGAGTCACCAGCCTCAGAAATCGCAGGTTAACAGCAGCTCAGATCAGAGAGCAGGTCAATGGCACACAGAGTTCTAGCAGCAGACACGTCTCTAGAACAACTGTTAAGAGGAGACTGTGTGAATCAGGCCTTCATGGTAGAAGATCTGCTAGGAAACCACTGCTAAGGACAGGCAACAAGCAGAAGAGACGCGTTTGGGCTAAAGAACACAAGAAAGAACACAAGAAAGAAAACTCGCTGAATGAGAAGGGGTGTACAAACTTTTGCTCTGTACTGAAATGAAATTTCTTTTATTTAAATGTTTTTCAAATATCTTAAAAATGACAGTCTGGGAATTCATAATTATAACACACAGTATAAGAGTTTTTTGCAGGAAACTATGATCATCATGTCACATAATCCATTACACTTCTGCTGCATATTTTCAAAATTGTCACATTAAATAGCACAAGAGTAGAGATCTTATTATTTATACATTTTATATATTTATTGTAAACTGTGATGTTCTTTGTTTTGTATATTATAGTTATTTCATTAAATTTGTTGTTGCACAAACATATGTAAAATATTTTAAAAAGAGTATACATTAGCATAGTCCTCCTGCGCAATACTGTGAGAATACGGCCGCGTGCTATAAGAGAAAAAACCCTCCATAGATGTGATGTGCTGGTGATTCAGTACATTCAGGTGGTCATGTGACTTCATTTTATCTCCACATAACGTTGCTGAGTCTCGACCTGAGCGACTGAAGCGACCCCAGATCATAACACTGTCTCCAGAGGCTTGTACAGTGGACACTATGCATGATGGGAGCATCGCTTCATGCGCTTCCCTCCTCACCCTGACACGCCCATCACTCTGGAACAGACTCAGTCTGGACTCATCAGGTCACATGACCTTTATACATCACTCCAGAGTCCAGACTTTATGATCCCTAACAAACTGAA
>JAAGKR010001577.1:86166-100971 GCA_011419295.1 Clarias macrocephalus | reverse complement strand
TGCTGCATATTTTCAAAATTGTCACATTAAATAGCACAAGAGTAGAGATCTTATTATTTATACATTTTATATATTTATTGTAAACTGTGATGTTCTTTGTTTTGTATATTATAGTTATTTCATTAAATTTGTTGTTGCACAAACATATGTAAAATATTTACAAAAGTAAATTTTTTTAAATAAACCTGACCAAGAGCAGCTTTCCTTCCAGTTGCGTTGTGGTTTCTGCTGAACCCTGTTTATATGCACACAAAAAATAAAATCAAAGCTAATTTATAGCTAGCATGACCATAAGTACAACACAGGGTTTGGATTTAATTTTGTCTGTAATCTGATCATCGTCTGCATCTCAAATACAGATAAGTGCACTGACTGGCCAAAAGAAAAGTCACACACTGATATTTATTTCACACGTCTTTGATTGCGGTTCACACACTGTGAAAGTGATTCCTCCTGCGCAATACTGTGAGAATACGGCCGCGTGCTATAAGAGAAAAAAACCCTCCATAGATGTGATGTGCTGGTGATTCAGTACATTCAGGTGGTCATGTGACTTCATTTTATCTCCACATGACGTTGCTGAGTCTCGACCTGAGCGACTGAAGCGACCCCAGATCATAACACTGTCTCCAGAGGCTTGTACAGTGGACACTATGCATGATGGGAGCATCGCTTCATGCGCTTCCCTTCTCACCCTGACACGCCCATCACTCTGGAACAGACTCAGTCTGGACTCATCAGGTCACATGACCTTTATACATCACTCCAAAGTCCAGACTTTATGCTCCCTAACAAACTGAAGACTTTATTCTGATGAGTCTCACTAACGAGTGGTTTTCTTATGGACACACAGCTGTTTAGTCCCAGTCCTGTGAGTTCTCATCACTGTGTGTGTGTGGAAATGCTTTTATTTTTACTATTAAACATGACTCTGACTTCTATTGTTGATGTTTTTATTATGCAACTTCAGGCGTTTAAGTGATCCCTCATCGCGCTCAGAACGTTTTTCTGTCCGCATTTCTGCCGTGAAGTTGAGGGTTCAGGATTGTCCTTCCAGAGTTTAATAATGCATTGGACAGTTCCTAGCAAAATCTCCTTTATAGTTTTCTTTGGTTAACACAGGCCTTAAATTTGACCTTTCTGAAATGGGGAATCCCCCCCCCGCTTATTTTCCATCATAATACATCTTAATTCCAAACAATAATTTTCCTTACTATAAAATGCACCAAGTATAACAAAATGTTGAGCAATGTGGACTGAAATAACTTCGGTATCGGGCATAAAGACAGTAACTGCTACAAACAAATCTCCTTTTGAACAAATAATCGTCGTGTTACTCTGTGTGTTTGTAGAAGCTCCTGCGGTGAGGATTTCCACCTTCTGCTGTTTTTAATGGTTAAGCGAATCCCATACACAGCTAATGAGCACTGTGAGAAGAGGAGCATCAATGAGGCAGCGAAAGTGTCTCTTAATCCTTAACCTTACACAATGTGTTGGAGTGAACGAAGCAGAACGAGGGGGTGTGAGCATGATCAGCGTTTACACAGCGCTCTCACCAGGAGCCTCTTTCTCATTCATGACCGGGAGAAGCAACATGCAATGCTTTGCAGAATGTAGTGTAGCCTTTAGAGTAAAGTGTCACACTGTCATATAAAATCAGATAACAGTTGTTTGTGCAGTAACATTTTTGAGCTTAAGATTAAACGATACAGCCTCAAAAATTCTTAACCAAAAGTCACATTTCAGTAAATTAGCCAAAACTCGAACCCAAGTGATGGAGCTTGTTGAATATTTGAGCGTTTGAAAAAACACTTTTAATTGAAAAATATCTGGAATAAATTTAGTCACGCTGTCAGAGGTAAACAGGACAGGAGTGATGAAACAGAGTTACTGCTACAACCTAAAAAGTTGATTATTTTTCTATAAAAACATGCCTCAAAGTGTTTTGTTTCCCCTGAAACAATTTGCCAATTATTATAACGTTCTTCATTAAAGTAGGACATCATTTTAATCCCTTTTAAAATTCCATTTTTACAGGTTACAGCAGCCACAAACTGCTCTCACACGCTTTTAATTTTATTATTTAATTGAAAACATTCCCCTGGTGTAGAAACCTAACAAACAGCCTCTCTCTGGTCAAGCAGAATCCGGGAGTCGCAGGGACAAATTAAAAGCCCATTAAATCTGTAAATCTTTTTAATAAAACAAATTATAAAAGTAAAACGTAAGAAATAGACCGTTCTGTCTAGATTTCGAGGTCACAAAAGGTCAGGAATAAATAATGAGACAGCTCTTGTGGGTTTGTGTTCTGTTTATGTAAATTGTTTTTCTTTAAAAAAAAAAAAAAAAAAAAAAAAAAGGAAGAAGAAAAAAAAAAGGATTTTTGGCAGTTTGGCTACAAGGCTTCAGGAATAGACAGCATTTTCCCCTCTAAACAACTTCTGATATAAAAAGATCATGTTTCTACAGTAGAGTGACGTCTCAGAGGGACAGTGGTTGATTTCCTGAAGCGATACAGACTGAAGGAGAAATTCATAACGCTTTCATTTATATTAATACATGAAATTTAAGGGACTTTCAACCAAAAGAGGAACACTTACTCATTTACACCCTGTACAATTCAGATCAAATTAAAAAATACTTCAGGATTTCAAGTAGAATAACTTAGAACAATGTTGTTTTTTCAACAAAACTAGATGAGTGCTCTGTGTTCACTGGAAAGTTCATCAAAAGAATTTCTTCGCCGCTGCTTCCTGTTGGCTTCTGAAAGAGCGAGAGACAATTTTTAAGCATATTACATGAGTTTAATATATTGTATTACAATTCTCTCAACCAGTAGAAATACATTTAATAAATATTAGAAATTAACACTAAAATGACTTAATCTAGACCAAAAATTTAAGTAAGACGCGTCAGTAAATGTGTCCAATTTTGGTCCACGCGATGGCCACTAATTTTGTCATCCTGCATCCATTTCTGCATCACTGCTGGTCTCAGACGAAACTCACTTGTACATGACGTATCCGAAAAACAGCAGCGTCTGGACGACGATGAAGATCACAAAGTGCACTGTGGAGAGACAGGGTGGAGGAGGAGGAGGCTCCGGACACTTCTGCTTCTCCGCTGGAGCCTGAGGAGGAAACGGAGCAAACGTGATCAAAGTGAACTGGAGCAATGCGATTACTCACAGTGACATCATATCATACTGCGTCTCACACACACACACACATCACTCAGACATATGACAATCATCATCATATAGGTTACTGTATCAAATGGGTTATTTAAAATATATATAAATGAAAAAACCTTGGTCTAATACATTCTTTGGAAAAGTATCGAAAGCATCTGAGATTAAAGTTGCACATGTTTAATAAAAGTTGAAGTTTACATCACTACATAATCAAAATACTCAATTCTAATTCTAGGCATAAAAAAATACAATTATTATTATTATTATTATTCTTATTATTATTATTATTATTATTCCCTATTTACATGGCGAAGTGTTAAATCAGATCAAGTAGAAAATCTCAAGACAATTCTCTAATCTTCCTAGGTTTCACGGCTCTATTTAACACCTCTAATGTTTACTGTCAGATTTGTCTCAAGCATCTCAGTGTCTTACAGATTTTAAATTATTAAAAACTACTACAACTAATTAGAAATTAATGTCAGGTCTTGTACAAAGTAAATCTTCTGCTCCACACTCCAGTCCAGGAGGTGGCAGTATCATACTAATCACTCACAAGGTAAGGGCGAGCTACTCTCCCAAAATACGAGTATTTGCAGAAGTTGGAAGCGGTTTAGATGTTCTACTAAACCTGAGGTCTATTTAAGGAAATTGGCAATTCTAGACCGTTTAACATTTGCAAGTTTATCAAATTTATCATATTTAAAGTTTGAATCGTTTCTGAATTGAAAACTGATTAATTGACTCGATAAACTGAATCAATCAACAGAAAATGTATTAAAGTTGATTAAAATCAATTAAATCATGCAGCTCAAGTTTTAAAATAACTTTGTGATGCTTTTAGAAAGTAAATACAACAAAACAAAATGATGTTTGCATTATCGTATACAACATTATATATATAATTATTAGTAGTACACTTTTTATTATCAACCGGTGCTTAGTATATGTACAGAAAGTTTATGCATTATTTTTTGTTTTAGATAAAATTTTTATTTAAAACCAAGTCCCGGCTCCAAAGATACTTTCATTAGAGAGTTTTAATATTAAATAAAATCTAATATGATTTTCCATTAATTATTCTACATGAATATGTTTTCGTGATGTTCTTCACTGTGTGTATGAAATAGTCTGGTGGTGTGAGCTCACCGCGTTTCTCTGGATGATGTGCTCGACGTTTCTCTTGACGACGTGCAGATGCTCTTTGATGTCATTAAAGTGTTGGATTGCCTCGTACGTGCCCAAACCACCGGCGTTTCCCTGCTGTGCCGCACCCATCTGCTGCACCGCCACGGAAAAGCTGTTTCTATTAAACACACACAACAAAATATTTAACAAGTTTATATTTTCACTAAAAAGTGTGGAAATTATGCAAACACAGGCATTCACAGTGTCACAGAATACATACATAATCATCAAAATTACTAATATAGATATTGATATGCTCCCAAATTACTCTATCATTTAACGTTTATATTTATTTCAGGACTTTAATCCAAGCATTTCCTTTTCTGGAAATAAAAATAATGCTTTATAAAGTTGATAAATCACGGTAAAAAGTGTTTACAGAGCCACTGACCGTCTAGTGGCCAGTGACTGTCACTGCACCCAAACACTCAACCCTTTACATGAACATCTTCAAGCATAAATGAAAAAATATTACACCATGTCTTCTCTGATGTAATCCCATAATCCTCCACCCCAATCAATTTTTTTCTTCTAAAAAACAACATTAAATGACCGCTAAATTAATCCCCCCACAAACCATGTACTCCTTCTTAAACATATTGCACACAATTACAACAAAAGGAATTAGACATAAAAGGATGTCATGCTTCCATTTAGCATTGTTCAGTTTAACAAAAGTAAATCATTTGATTCAGAACAGAATCAGAAACAGGTTGTGTATTTATGCAAGGAGCAAAAAAAATAATAAATAAATAAATAAATAAAAATTAAAACAACACTGCGCATGTATTTAAAGAACAAAAATAAAAAATACTGATTCGTGCATTAAAAATTATAAATAAATTAATTTAAAAAAATTAAAAGGGACCTCCTGAGTTTGAAATGTTGAATGATCAGAAGTTATTGAGTTATTTTCACCACACACTCAAATAAAAGCATTTATGTAGCATGTAAGGAAGGAGTCTCCAGTGTCAGTGGTTTGTAATAGTTCTCGGACATCTCCAGGAGTTTATGCTTCTTCACAAAAAAAAAAATCTGAGAAGAGAACCTTGTTTTGCAGATGTTCGGATGAGCATTACATCCCAAAACTTCTCCTGAGACGCACATTAAACCCTTCATCTAATCTACATTTGTTCTAAATGACCTACATACACAGCAAAAGCCTTTGTATCAGCTGAACACTCAAATCAATAGATTAATTCAGCGTTAGAGGCTTATCTTTAAAGATTATTTTGCTAATCTATACAAGATCAGAGAACAAAAAAAAATCTGCAACGTAATTCAAACAATATGAAGCGGATTAACCCAGAAGAGCAAACATCCACACTGAGGACTAACAACTGATGTAGTTTAGGGCAAGATTGGTACAACACACAACTCGATAATCAGTGGAGAAAAACAGGTGATTGATTTACATGAAGCTTTGTACAGGCTTCATTTTTCAATCAAGTTATCAGGATAGTTTGGGTTTCTTCAAGTCAGTCTTGAATCAAAATGGAGGTGAATATAAGCATTTTATAGTAGGTTGTGGTGGTTATGAGTTTTCCTGTTCGGCACACCGACTGAAGTTCGTCATTCAGAACGCGAGTACAATGTAAGTAAGTGGAGCCAAATTCCACACAACCTTCGTTCCGTGCAAAGATTCATTCCATTCAAGTTCAGCTGAGACTCTTATGAAACTGCTGCAGTCTCACTGAGCTACACTGAGTGGGTTTCATTGAAAGATACGCTGTATTTAGGACAGATTTAACTCTTTTCCTTTACAGGAAATAGCTGTATGATGACTCTCTCTCAGCCTTACGGCTTAGATCCAGTTGAAAGAATTAAATTAAAGTTAAGTTAAAATGCTTCAACTGTAAACTTAAACTGGCTGCAGTTAGAAAATGGAAAAACTTCGGACCCCATGCTGTAGGATTTGTCTAAGGAATCGCTCGAGCCTTTTGGATAATCTGCATCATCTGTGTCACTACAACCCAACTTCGAATAACTTCCTACAATGTTTATTTCAAGCCTTTAAGTTGCTGAACTTGGACAAACGTCCTGTTGATTCCCTACGACCTCGAGATCTCCGGTTTTAGATTTGTTGGAAACACCACTCAGAAGCATATGAAGCAACATGGGATTTAAACCTCACAGCATGTCAGTTACATCCATCTCATTGTGCACCTAAGCAGCTAAGGGCTTAGTCCGTGGCCGAACACTGACAAGGTTTGAACCTTTGACCTTGTGACGGATAGTCCCATGTGTTAACCACTGAGACAGTCTGAGCTTTACTGGCTGAGACATATGAGCACAGTAGTGCTGAAACAGTGGATCGAGGGCTCAATCGTGTTTGCTTGGTATTGCTAGGATTTGAACTTACAACCTACTGAACAGCCTTAAACACTGAGCCAACACATCAGCCTTAGAAAGGAATGACTCATCCTCCTCCTCCTCCTCGTCATCATCTTCTTCATGAGAGAAACTCAGCAGGTCAGAGCAACCAAAAGTGAGTGCGAGGGGTGACGAGCTCTGATACTGCAGCCCTACGGCAGGGGGTCACTGGGGTGTGTTATTCAGGGCAGGTTGGGGGGAGACGGTCGTGTGATTGTGAGAGAGCTTTTCATCAATGGCCACATACGGAGGATTTCGCCTGAGGAAGTGATTAACGCTGGATTACTCACTTGAGCTCAGACACCTCAGCTGTTGGGGTTAGTGAAGATCTACGGCAGCGACAACATCCCGGATTTCGCTTAGGATTTTTTTTGGGAGATCTTCACATGGGTTATGGCCATTAGAAATAGTATTTATACGTCACTGCTCTGGCAATGAAGACGACTCCTCTAAATGCTGAATGTCTCCGTAGAGAAAACGTTTCTGCACAAACGCTCACACACGTTATACTTGCGTTTCATGAACTCAAGTGCATTCACGGTTATCATGAGTTGTGTTTAATCCTGTGTTGAAACAACGCGCCATTAAGCTCACCTTAACTCGTTGAGATTGCGCAAGACTTCCTGCTGGTTCGTCATGATCGTGTCCAGTTCCTGACTCGGACCCTGAAGAAACATCAGCACAAGATGCTTTAACACAATCGTATTCACTATTGGGACGTTTGTATAGTTTGTGACAGTAACACTTCTCATTACTGCACTCCTCTTATGTTTTACCCCCACGGGGTCTAATTCCTGCCCTACCTGTCCTGACTGGGCCTGTCCTGAGCGTTTGGAGATCTCCTCTGTGATCACGGAGACGTAGCGCCGCTGCTCGTCCAGGATCATGGCCAGCTGCCGGTTCAGCTGTTTGATCTCCATGTGGATTCGGTTCTGACCCTCGAACACCTGGCGGATCTCGCGGTCGCTCACGCTCTCGTACAGATCCTCCACTGAGGAAGAGAAGTTAAAATCACTGGAACGTCAAAGGCGGAGACATCAGAACATCCAACACCCTGTTGAACACCGGCAGCACCGCGAACACGGCATGGTGTCACGCATCATTAATCAAACACACACGGATACATGTTTAAATATTAAAACACTGTGAGAAGGACTTTCTCTTTATTACACTGAAAATCCTTTGGTATTTAATCTTGAGAGGAAAATATTTTGCCTGCCGTGTGTCCCGCTTGTTTAGTGGTGCATCACTGTCACTATTTCAATCTATTAATAAACTTTAAACCTAAAACTAGAACTTTAGAATTAAAATTTGGAGAAAGAAAAAACTTGCAGTTAACTTGCAATAAATTGCAGTTAAATAAAAATAAAAAAAAAGGGTTAGAAGCTTATTCCTCTATAAAAAATAATGACCTGGTATGATCATGAAAAAAAAATTAAGCAAATTTTATTTCGCACACAAATAGCTACATTTACACAGAGAAAAAAAAATTGCAGAGATTAAAAAAAAAAAAAAAAAAACCTTCTAGAAGGTTAGCTAAAGAAATAAGCAAATTAATCTGTGTGTACGTGGCGTGGCAAACAAACAACAAACAAAAACAAACCAGCAGCAGCATAATGGAAAGAATTTTTGTGATTGTGGCCTCAGGATGAAGTTACTTTTTGTTGGCTAATTATCCAAAAAAGAAAATTGACTCTCAAAAAGAATTTCCTCTGTGACACCGTTTTAGAATTTAGATCTATAGAGATACAACGCTGAGACCTGACTCACATCTCTCATGTTATCATTATAAATGAAAATAATATTTTTAGAAAAAGATAATAGAAAAACTATATATATATATATATATATATATATATATATATATATATATATATACACTGTATATACACAAAAAAATCATATGTAATAAAACTGTACAGTGGGCGTCTGTACATTGAAGGTATTTGTGGAAGAATAAATTGGGGCGGATGTAAGATGAGTAATAGAACACATCTAGTTGTTTTTTGGAATTTTTGTTTGTCTGTCTGTTTGTGCACACATCACGTAAAAACTACTGAATTAGTTTTAATGGAGGTTTCACAAGTATATTTGGCCGAGCTTGAGGTAACATATAGGCTTTGTTTCATCAGAATCAGCCCCGGATAGAGAAGATATGCTACTTTGAAAGTTAAATGAAAAACACCCTTATTAAAAAAAAAAAAAAAAAAAAATCATCATTACTTCATTTTAAAATTCAACAGATGGCGCTGTACATTTAAAAAAAAAAAATACCCGCTTATGAGTGTGCAATTAAATTCCACGTGAACAAAGTAAAAAAAAATAAAAAATAAATCAGTTTCCATCATTCTTTTATGCATCTTGCTGAAATTATTCAAATTCCACCTCAAGCAAGTTTCACAACTTACAAAGAAAAAAAGAAAAAAATCAACTTAAAGTAAAATACAGCTCTAAATATCTCAAAAAGCTCTGGAGCTTTAAAATCGAGTCGCAATGTACGAATTCCTATTTTGCTTTCTCTTGCTCTCAGTGCCATGAGGAAATGACTATAACGTTATTCTCTAGTGTTTATGACGCATGCTTATAGTCTTACTTTTCATTTTGTTTAATAGGTTTTCCTAAAATCGCTTTGCCCTGGTCATGGTCTACACTTATGCGTCTTGTCCTCACTGTAAAGTCTTTTGTTAAGACTGAGGTTTAATCAGAAGTACAGCCGATGAGTGTTTAGGGTTAACTCCCATTTGTCATTAATTAAAGACCAGCGCTTCTTAAAAAGGTATTAAAAAAGAGAATACTAAACAAATGCATGGTGTGTGTGTGTGTGTGTGTGTGTGTGTGTGTGTGTGTGTGTGTGTGTGTGTGTGTATGTGTTGACCTGTACTTTAAGCGATGTGCCACTATTGAAGCTTACTTTCCTAATTTTTCTCTAATTTGTCCATCACGTCTTCACTGAGAGGCTCCTGTTGTTAAAGCAGGACTTCATGTTGGACCTGTAGTTTTGTGTGTGTGTGTCTGTGTGTGTGTGTGTGTGTGTGTGTGTGTGTCTCTCTCTCTCTCACTGGGCTGCCCATGGACGTCAGGGTGCTCCTTCTGAAAGTCTTCTTTCTTTTTGTCCAGCTCTTGTTGGAAATTCTGAAATTCCTCCTGGTACTTGTCCTGCTCCTCTTTGGGAATCTCTTGTTCAGGTGGAGGCTTCACATGAAAAAAGGAAAGAAAGAAACAAAACACACATTCAGAGCTCACGGGAGGCCTAGTGCAACACGCGCGCACACACACATTTATGAACATATGCATACACACATACACACACACACACTCCTACTCCAATTAAGGGTCACAAAAGAATGGAGTAATTGGTGAACACTTATGCAATAAGGACGGAGGGTTTTTTTTCCTAACGTTGTTTAAGTGAGTCCTGAGTGGTGTGTGTGTGGTGCAGAGAGAAAAAACTAAAACGCGTACCAGGCTCTGTCCGGGCTCGGTTAATCTGAACAGCAGGAACGACAGCACATCATGATCATCTGGAACAAATCAACAAACAAAAACATCCAAAAATAAAACGACTGCAACAAGCTGCAGCCGTGATGAGAGAAAGAGTCACGATTTAAATCATAATTGTTGGTAAAATAGCGAAATAAAAAAAAGGATAAACATAAAAGTAAAGAAAAAAAATTTATTAAAAAAATAATTCATGAAATAATATAAATATAAACAAAGATTATTAATAAGAAAATGATATGAAGTATAAAATAGAAAAATAAAAAACTTAATATAAAGAATAAACAAGTTTAATTATTTTTTTAAGTACAAAGAAATAAAGGGTTGAAAATGAATTTTAAAAACAAATTTCAAAGTAAAAAAAAAAAAGATTTCAAATATAAAAAGAAAATAACAGTTTAAAAAAATCCATTAATAAAATAAACAAAGATATTAAATGTGAAGAAAATAAAAAGGTCAAATGAAAAGAAATACAAAATATAAAAGAATACTTACAAGATGAAATGCAAAGAAATTAAGGGTATAATAAGAGTATATAAAATGTAATAAAAAAAGAAATTAATACATAAAAAGAAAAAAGTAAATAATAAAGTTTTTATTATTTTAGTTTTCAGACCTGCGAGTCCTCCTGTAGCAGCCGAAATGCCAAAATATCCAGTGGATGGAATGACCATGTTCTCCACTTTAGCACAGAATTCGTAATCGTCCTTCCCTGGGGTGAAGCCGTTGTTAATCAAAATCTGGGAGGGAAGGAAAAAAATGATTGTTTGTCTTGCTACAAACATTTACTGTTAAATGTAATGAGTAAATAAACATTCAATAAACAAAAACACATACAAAATAAGCCACACCCACAAAAGGTAATATGGTGAGAGGAATTGGACAATATTAAGTAAATGTGTCTTAAACCATTAAAAGTTTAATTCATTAAATGCATCATTACATTATAAATCTGTTAATTGCTTTAATTAATGACTAATTAGTGCAAGTAGAAGATTAAATTGAAAACCATTAAGGTAAGCAGATTTTTAATTGATGAACTTGTTACCGTTAACGTTTTCCTGTAGTAGGTGACTTTGGCTCGGACAGGATACGGTTTATTCCTGAAATCTCGGAGGCAGTTTCCCAGGGCTTGGGTCGAACCATCGCTGTGTGTCAACAAATCATTTAATTTGAATCCAAGACGATGAGATACATGGAGTTTGTTATAACCACATTCACACAGACTGTTAAATATTTAATTAGTAGACAAATAAAACACACTTGACTTACTTCTGATGATCGTAAACAAGTTGCCCGTTGTTTCCCACGACGAGGATGGCTGGATTATTTTTCTAAAATGGAAAATAAGAAAGAAACATTGTGTGTGTTACGGTTACAGACAATTTGGGTATAAATGAGGGTAACTCATTGGTTAAGGCGTTGGACTACAGATCAGAAACTTATCCCAGGTTCACACCGCACCACCAACAGGTTGCCACTGTTACACCCTTGACCCTTAGCTGCTCAGATGTATGAAGAGAACTATATAAATAAATTTAATTAATCTACAACAGAGCTACGGTTACATTTAATATTATGAAACATCCTAATGTTTTACTCTCAAACTCGTGAATCAAAAATACTACTGAGTATAGATGTTTAATTTCCTTAATTTTACCAAAAATAAATAAATGAATAAATAAATAAATAAATAAATAAAAAAGGGAGACCCATCAAAGTGGTGTCTGAACCGACCTTCCCGTCGTTGTCAAAGGAGTCGAAGAAAACTCCCACGCCGTTCCACTGATCAGCAGCTCCGTACACAGGACCCTCCAGACCCTGATTTTCTGTGTACCATATGGCCTACACACACACACAGAGCTTTAGAACACCCACAAAACGACTCAAATCTAAATTCCTGCACTCAATTAAAAAAAATAAATAAATAAACCCTTACCAGTCCGTCAGCACCAGTTCTCCCTCTTCCTGATATACGGAACGCCACCTCGGCCTCCCAGTGCTCGAAGTTCACCGGGGATTTGGTCCAAACCGAGCCCCTCTGACTGCGCAGAGACGGCGTGATCCGGATCTGATCCGCGCTTGGGATCGCATCTAGGAATAAGGACGACATCAGACTGAAAGCTCAGGAAAATGACTGCAGCTGGGAATTTTGACTCCTGTAAATAAATTGCCTTAAATTCTGATAATCATGTTCTTATTATAACATGGTTTAATAATGCTTTGTGTCAGTAATTCCTTGTTCACACGCGCATTTTCTACACATGGATGTGGTTAATTTTTTCTCCATCTGTGTTGAAAGGGGAAAAAAAAAAATCACCAGAAATGAACCAGAAATATCAAGTCATGTTACAAACAGTTATCACATGGGAGGAATTTTTAATTGGTCGCATTCATCCCTGATCAGCGATCATGTTGTTTGGTGTGTGTGTGTGTGTACCTTATCTTTAGGTTGTGGTGACGTGCTACGACAAATACCAAAGGAAGTCATGAAGAGCGAGGCGAGTCAACACGAGTTGAGGCGAGGCGAGTCAGCGATTCTGGGATTTGCACTCAGCTTTAGTGAGCACGTAGAACGTGTTGCAACAAATACCCTTATCTCACAGGAACGCTCTGATCTGAACTCTTTTCTAATCACAGCTCATTAAGAACGACAAGAAGAAAAAAAAAAACCCACACCCTGAGGCCATGTTTCACTGTGCGTAGCTCAGATATTGACCCTGAGCCGTGCACCAGACTCTGATAAGCAAGACGTGTGAGAATATGTGCAGTCTCGCTGACTCGACTCGCTTTACTACATTCTTTAAAAAAATGTTTAAGGTTAAAAAGCTCGAGTGTTAAAACTGAAAGCACATTCTTGTACCATTACTTCCTGGGTAAAGATGCACACGAAACCATTTGATGTTGAATTTTTTTAAACCTCAGGACGCAATCAGAAGTCCGTCAGTTTTGCTGATTCGCTTTACTGAAAGTCATCTACACTTTGCCTGAAGCTCTTACTCTGGTGAATTCTACGTTCTGGATTCTGATTGGTCAGAATGTTTATAAAACAAATCACAGGTATATACTGATTAATTTGTGTCGTTGCACTTTTATCACTAGCAGCTCATCGGCTGTAACGTGTACGGTGGCGTTTATGCGAATAAATGCGAGTTAAACGTTTTCGGGAAGGAGTCTCCAGTACCAGTGCTTTGTAAGAGTCACATAATAAAACCACGCTGAGCCGACACTAACGGGAATGAGTTTAGATCACGTGCATTACAGTGCTCGAATCTGCAAACGAGCACTATGTGAATGAGAAGATTTACAGATCTGCAATTCTTTTTTCATTAAAAATCCTTTGTTAGGTTAGTATTTGTTCAGTTTAAGTGTGTGTTGTGATTGTTTGTTTTAAAAGAACAATCTGAAATAAGCACTCATCACATGCTGTGTGCAATTTGTGACACCTGGCAGGAAAAAAATAATAAAACAAACTCGTTAACAGAATAAATGATGGTTACTATCTAGAGTTTGTATTTTAAAACTTAAACTGTCTTCATTTTTCCATTTGAGTTTAGCCTGCAAAAGGTATTCAACTAAATGCATTTGTAAGTAAGAAAACTGTTAAACACACAAAGTACAAAGCAAAAAAAAAAGGGGGGGGGGGGGGACAAGAAGTCAGGGTGAACTTGACCCAAGTTTTGTTTAACCAACTTACTGCACATGCGCAGTCTCAACACAACCCAGCATCCCCTCTCTCTCTCTCTCTCTCAGCGCAATTCTCAACAGTTGTACACAGTGTTATCAGTTGTAGTATCTTTAGTCTTGTGTCGTGGTATTTTTCTCACGAGCCACACACGGTTGCGTGCGCGAGCATCCTGAGCAGCAGCCATGCTGAACTTAACCCGAGCAGAGAGATGAACTTACTGCCAGTGTGAACCCAGAACGGGATCATTCCGTCGCTCTGGGTCAGGTGAGGGCCTTTAAAGCTGTACTTGTACTCGAAGCGGCGGTGCGGCGGCTCGTCGCCCGCTGTTTGCCCGCGAGCCGAGCAGTGGAGCAGCGCCGAGACGAGCAGCAGACACCGCTGTACGTGCAGGAGCTTCGCCGTGGACACCGCCATCTTTGCCGAGCTGTTTGGCTGCTGACGAACCGCCGGCGCGCGCAAAGCATGACGGGAAAACCCCGAAGGGCCAACAGGGCGCTCTCTGATTGGTCAGCGGCGAGCGCGCGCATTAAAAACTGCGCGTTACCGTTACGTGTCCATAAGAACACAGAGGCGCAGCGGTGCGTTAAACAAAACAAAACAAAAAAATAAATAAATATATATATATATATATATATTTTTTAACCATCCAATTATATATAATGTACATAAATAAAAGAAAAGTTTTGTTTGTACATGGGTCAGAACTCGCTCTTTCAGTGGAATCTTTACATTTCATACATACAAGGACCAGAAACGAGTCTCAGAAAAAAAAAAATCTGTCAGTCAGAATCAGAATTTACTCTCTCACTCACTCACTCATCATCTGTAGTACTTAATCCTGTATATTGGGGGGGGGGGGGGGGGG
>JAAGKR010001577.1:53235-79645 GCA_011419295.1 Clarias macrocephalus | reverse complement strand
CCCCCCCCCCCCCCCCCCCCCACACACACACACACACTCCTCCTCCTCTCCGCTTAAACAGCATCAGAATAATGCTCAATCAGTTACTCTGAACAAATAAGGACATTAATGAGGTTATTTTATTAGCGAGGCTCATCTAGCTCCGCCCCTTCTGCAGGAAATTAGGGTTTCACTCTTTGTTAATTAATGCCTTTAAAGGGATTAAAAGCAAGCGGCGCATTAACGGCTCCTTAAAAACCTCCTTTAAAACACTGTAGCTCGTCGCGTGTAATCACTGGACAGTGTGTTAGACAGATGGTGAGAGAGACGGACAGTGAGAAGACTTGATTTAATGAAAAGAAAAGAAAACACTCGATTATACAGTGAGACAGATAGGGAGAGAGACAGACAGAGGGAAAGAGAAAGAGGAAGACCAACAGCCCGAGACAGGAAGAGAAACAAATGGACAGGTAAAAGGAAAGAAAGACATCCTGAAAGAAAGACAGAAACACACCAAGAGAGAGACCGACTGAGAGGGACAGACAGTGAAGCAGAAGGACAGAGAGGAAGACAGTGAGTGAGAGTGACAGAAAGACAGAAGACAGGTGAAAAAGAGGGACATACAGAGAGGGACAGAAAATTTCAGAGACAGAAAATTTCAAACATTGACAGCAATAGACAGACAGACAGAGAGAGAGAGAGAGAGAGAGAGAGAGAATGTGACAATGCAGAAGAAAACCATTTGGAAGACACACATGTAGTAAGAAAGACAGACAGACATATAGAGAGACAAATAGAGACAGACTGACAGACAGGAGCTAATCACTGTCAGAGACAGGCAGAAAGTGAGGGACAGAAAGTACCGGAGAGTGAGACAGAAAAAGTCTTTCCTTGTATCGCACTATTATTGTGTTTCCTTCTGTCACCCTCTTTCACTGTCTGTCTCACTTTCTGACTGTCAATGTGTAGACAGACAGACAGACAGACAGGTAGATTAACAGAGAGAAATAGATCAAACATGCTCTGGTTTTAATTAATACATGATTTGCACAATATTTTACACACACACACACACACACACACACACACGTTTCAAGATTTCCTGGATGATGAGGTGTTAGCATAACAAGGCATTAGCATTGGGAGGCATTTACAGTTGTTAGCTTAAGCTGAAATTTAGTTTTAGTTTTAAATGATATATATATACATAAAATAAAATCACGAGCAAAAGAAGTGGATCTGGACTGATCTAGAACTAGAACTCATTTAATCTTCTGCTAGCTTTGTTAGCTAACTGTAAGGAGTAAAACACATCCTCGAAGTGATCAAATGACAAGCATAAGTAAAATCGCTTCTAATATTTTACATTAGCTTTCATTTTTGGACCTTTCGACACAAGATAACCTTTCATGCTATTTTCTTTCACACTAACTGTCAGTTTCGAGGAAGGAGGAGAATTTCGTCCAGAGTCTTTCAGCTTCTTTAGGAGACGGGTTTTTTTCCCCCCTGCGTTTTGTCTTCTCTAATTGGAGCTGATGAGCGACTAATTGGTGGCTTTTTTTCCTCCCTAGAGCAAGACAGCATGAGCAAAGTTAATGAGAGGCTTTGGCTGAATAAAAGAGTCCTCCTCGAGCAGGACGGGGGGATGGAGGAAAGTTGAGGAGATCTCTTTGTTTCTGGCTTTCTCTCAACTTTCCCCTTTCTTTTGCGTGCAGGTATCTGAAAAGCGAGTTGGGAGCGCAGAGGTGAGCACTCGTCCAGATAAAGGAATCTTTTCTGTATTGTTTTTTTTTTTTTTTTTTTTGGGTCCTTGGGTTTTTTTTTTTTTTTTTTTTGTCATGGTTAGAAATAAGGAGTGAATGAGAGACAGAGAAAGAGAGTGAGAGAGAAGCACACTCTCCTGAATGCACTTTAGTGAGCATGAATAGTGAGAAAAGGCTTCACACAGGACAGTGTTGGACCACTTCAGCCTAATGTTTCAATACATGTGCTCTCTCTCTTTACGGCTTTGTCTGTCTCTCTCTCACACACACTCACACGCACAGGAGGTCCCTTGTGTGTAGAACATTGTTAGGTCAAATAAAATAAAATAAGGTGTATAAGGAAATCTGTTTGGAGGTTCTGAACTTCTGACACTCCAAAGGTCCATTACGTAAAATTCCTCTATTAAGATTAGCAACTAGCATGACTGCATGGCGATGTCAATACTTTATCTCTTAGCATCTATACTAATATCATCCGAAGATTGTAGCCGATCAGTCAAACGTATTACATTTGCTGTGCAGTCCGCGTGGGAGCGGCGTTCCTGAAACTCTGCTGTCAATCACGCTGAGAGTAGCCAATCATATACTATTAGCTCATTTATGCAGAAAAGCAGTGATAGCATGAGAGTGCAATAAGGTTTCACACGTATCATGTCACACGTATCAACCGCAAAACAACAGAACCCCAACATTTTTTAACATTACACTCCTTAACGTCCGTTTTCACTTTCCATAAGGTTGCCAGATTAATATTGCCACAACATTTTGACAACCAAAAATTCCTACTGGGACACTAGAAAGAAAAACAAACATGAAAAAGTAACCATACATATATAAAAATAGAACATTCTGTTTTTTGTTTCTTATTCAGTTAATAAAAAAATTGATATAAAAACATGATTTATACAATAAATCAGTGAGTCGAAAGAAAGCCTTCCATGTGAGAAATAAATTACAATTAAATAAAAATGTGTAATAAGGAAGGAAATATTTATGGTTTTCTTTTACCTTATGATTAATAATGTGTTAGTCATATTTTATATCAGATTGTCACATTTTTATTTCATCATCATGGAAAAACAATTAGTGAAATATTTTTGAAGTAACAATAGCAATTAATTCATGATGGATTTCCCTAATAAAAAAGCTGAAGATTCTGTAACATTAAAATAATGTCAATATGTAGCGAAAAGAATGAAAAATGAATTAAATAAAATCGCTAGATCATGTTGCCTTGGTTTCATTAAATTGTTTCCTACTTACCTAATTACATTAAATTGAAGTGAATTATAAATCTAAAATATTTTTGTTGAATCAATGCAAATTTGTACAGTGCTGTTAAAGTGAACAATCCCCCGCCCCCATTTCTCTTAATAAAAGAAAACACTCAAACTATAAACTTAATATTAAATTTGTTATGATGGAAAACCTTCCTAATATTCCAGCTAACAGTAAATTCCACAAGGGACGTTCAAGTGAAATTCGGACTTGTGATGAAACTTCTGACTTCAAGCACGGTACAGTGATGAGATTCTTAGCCGCAGTAAAACATTTGAATGTTTTAAAGAAGGCCGTATGTATGTGAATGACGATCGCGGCCGAGGTGGCTCGGAGCTCACTGCAGCCGCTTGGGGTCCATTCAGTGAGGGGGACGTCTGATCATTGAAAAACTCGATGGTATCCAAGCAGTAATGAAACACGGGTACACGAGTGCATTAGTGTAGCAGGGGATTATATCAAGAAATACAGGGAGGTTTTACTCTCCCAACTGCGTTCTGTCATTCTGCACAACCAAGTCCCTCTTTGACTTGAACGCTCCTTGTGGCTTAATCATAACTAATCAGTTTAGTTTTAGTACAAGTTCCTTGGAATTATTTCCTGTCTCCTCTGTCATTTCTATATTTTTTTCTGCTGTTGTTGTTGCGCTGTTGTGTACCTGGGGCTGTTGTGTAAACCTCTGTTGCTTTGTAGCCTGTATTTGTGAACAAGAAGAGCCATGAGAAAGGGGTTAAGCTCCTGGAGACTCACCATGAATTCAAAGAAGAAAAAAAGAGATAAAAAAAATCGAGAAATCCTTCAGGTTTAAGGAGTAACGATACGCTCCTGTACGCCCCATTATCCATAAAAATCCACCACTTTCTTTATAACGTCCTCTTGCTCTGTGATCGTATAATTGGCTGGCCAAATATTTGCCCTGGCTAATTTGTAGTGTTATTCTCACATTAAGTAATCCATTAGCTCTCAACAGAGCGCATTGTGTCCAAGCAGAAAGGGAGCATTTGCATCTCTTTTGTCATTTAAATGTCACGTTTCCTCCTCGCTGTGAGACTTAACTTCTTAATGAATATCTGGTGGAAACAAAAAGAAAGGAAACGGAAAGTAGTTCTGGGGAAAAGTTAATGATGCTCACTGGAGAATTATAAATATAAGTATAAACCATTCTAAATCCTGTATATTTATCTGTACTAAACTGGTGTTTAAACAGAAACTAGATGCGTGTAGAAGAAATACAAACATTAGTGAAAAACTTTGACTGAAACTGAACAGTTCGCACCCACATTGAGATTATCCGCCTGTGAGGCTTTTCTGCTTAACACGGTTGTAAAGTGTGATTAGTGGAGTTATATTCACCTTCCTGGCTACAACACAAGGCTGATGGGTGTCAATAATTTTGACACATATTTTTAGGAATTATTGGTAATGTTCTGTTCTGTTCTTCACGGTTGTAACCACCTCGACCCCCAATCGAAGGGTGCCAAAAAAATTGCAAACTACATTTCCACTTAGTCTCCTAGCTGACCAGTCGCAGTCGGTCGATGCCGAGTGACCTCAGCTCAGAGGTCAGAGGTCACACACTCTCTCTGGAGTGTCCCTCATTACCCATTATCCTCCATCAGCAGGGGCGATTGAAAGTGAGTGTTTGTGTCCTTGTGTCCTCGCCCCAGCCTGACCCCCCCCCCCCCCACGCTCCCCTCACCCACCCCAGTGAGCGAGACATCCCCCGAGGGCTGCCGTAAAGCCGAAGTCCTTCATTCAGGAAGCTGTCCATCTGCGTCTGAACAGTGGGGATCAGGATAAGACCAGCCTGCGCTGTTTGTGTTACAACACCATGTGTTTGTGTTCGGACAGTGAAAGCAGCGAATGAGCTAAAAGGCGCTAATCCTGCACCCCTTTTACACACTTCGTTAACCTCGTCTCATTTCCATAGGGCGCTAATTACAGGCTCGGAAATGTCACGCTAATTACAAGCTCAAAACATATATTCAGTCCAGGTTAAAGGTTTTGTGCAAAACTTTCTACTAAGCTCACCTTAATCAAGCTTTATTACTGCACTTTTAATTCCTTAATATATATTAATTTATAAACTTAATATCAATACACTCTTAATCTATCACGTTATCGTTTCTATAGCAACAGCTCATTCACGAAGATGTGTATACCAGATCATCCACCTTAAATGGAAACGGTTGACCTGGTGATGTTTTGTATTTATAACAGAAAGAGGGAAAGATTTAACAAAAGATTCCCAACATGAACGATGTTTACAGCTGCTACAGCATAAGTGAGAACAGGAACTAATCCGACGTTCCACAACATTAAAAATAATTTTACTTGATTTGGTGTCGTTTTTTAATGGGTTATTAAAAATTGTTGACAAATTGCTGATGTGGAAGAATAATATCTAATTTGTGGACATTAAAAAAATTTTCACCCTACTAATGCACGTTAACACTTCTACTAACTGCAATACTTTTACATTTTAGTTGCATTTCACATATAAATTAAAGCTGGTCATGTGCACTTGAAGCTATGTACAAAGGAAGTAATATAAAATTTTGTCATTGTCCAAATATGTACAGTATAGTGTGTGTGTGTGTGTGTGTGTGTGTGTGTGTGTGTGTGTGTGTGTGTGTGTGTGTGTGTGAGTATTTGATGATGTCTATGGGTTCCAGGTTTCAATGACTGCAAAGTTTTTGCATTTAAATACAAAACAAATAACATATGATTATGTTATTTTTGTCCACTTACATCTGAACCCCTAAAAAATCAAGGGACTTTTGTATCTGTTGTGGTGATGTACAGAAGCAAAATGTCAGAATATGAAAATTATGTCCTTATTCAAATATATTTCCGTTTATTTTGAAAGCAGGTAGTGTAGAACTGTATATATTATTATTTTTTGTATTAATAATTTGAATTTGACTTTCCATCTTATAGCAACACCCCAAACAACACATTTCAGTGTTTTCTCACCTAAATAATTATATAATTTACCATAAAAGTATTACAAATATTGAAAATAATTAAAAATAAAAAATTCTTCCAAAATGTGTTTCATTTACATGTGTAATATTATCATTATTATTATTAGTTCTGTGTAAGGCATGTTTGTGTAATGGATCTATTTTATATGGTTACCAACAGCAATCATAAAGTAGTTGTTAATTTTGGCTTTTGCTGCCACCTTCTGGTCAAAACTCAAACGTCTCCCTGTTTCAGTATGCTGCTTAAAACGCCTGTAATTGGTGCCACCTAGCGGTTCAAGTTCTTTACTTCATCCAACTAGAAGCGATGCATAAAAAAAAAACTAAAATTAAAAATGTACAAATCTAAATTCTGACATTATTGACTCTTTATTAAACTTTACCTCACCATCAGGTTCTTGAATTCTTGATTTTTCTGAGAAATAAATATTTAATTAAACAAACATCTAAATGTGTATATATATAGAATTTCATGTCTCAGTTGTTACATTTTTTGATCAGTTAAACATTTTTACTTTTACTTTTATGTATTTCGAGTGTCTATAAATCCTTTTTTCCTTCTACAGTGCCAAGACTTTTACCTTTTACTGCTGTTTCTTTGTGCTTTTCCATCCTACAGAAACTCATCAGAGCAAGTAGAAAGTTTGTGCTTGTCGCTTAAATTTTGAGCTTTTTTTTGACTTTTGACTTTACATGTCAGCTTTTCCTCTTTTCATGACTTGGTGAACTTGTGATTATCCTAATCATTTTTAGATGTAAATGAACACAAGAAATGGAAAAAATGAATGTTACGCTCTGTTCATGCGGAGAACCTTTACAACAGTCTCTGAAAGAAGATTTGTACAATATTATTTTATAACAGACAGTTGAATAGTTTTTATTAAAAAAAATTTTTTTTTTTTAACTAATCTTAAATAATGTTTTTCCAAGAACTTTCAGGCAATGGTAAGTTTAGTTTTAATATAGATATTTTATTTAATACAAATCTCAGGTCATGTTGTGTTTTCTTTCTTTCCTATTTCAGATTAGTTTTTTGCTTCACACTTTTTTCTGTAGGTCTATTTAATAATGATTTTTGTTTGTTTATTTCGCGCATTCATTCTCTGAAAATTGTTAATGTTTAAACTGCTTTGATTTTCTTGATGAGAGCAAGATTTAAACATATAACTTTGTAAAAGAAAGGTTTTTTTTTAACCAGGAATGATAATTTGCGTGTTTATGATTTTCCAATGCATATTGGAAACAAAAACTTCTTGAAGGTTTTAATAATCCATAAATGTGCATCATTTTTATTTTTGATTACTTGAAGGGCCCAATAATTCTGAGGTTAATTTAAGGACATTGTAAACTGAGTATTAAGTGTTAAACACTCACAGGTTAGAAAATGTTCCCCCCTCCACTGTTTCCATCCTGTGTGTTTCGTTTTCTTTTTCGTCCTAATCACACTGATGTTTGTGGAATGGAAATGAAAATGTTGCTTTTTCCCCTCATGCAGAAATCACAGCCGGTGTGGTTCAGGTCTCAGTGGAGGAGAAGGTTTTTTTTTTAGGTGAATTTGGAGGTTTAACGCGACTCACGGCTCATTACTGCAGGATCGAGATCGACCGAGCGTGAAATGATGTGGAGGAAGAAGAGGAAGGTGGAGAGAATGGACGAGTGCTTTTACACTCTGTGACGCTCTATGTTGCAAAGAACTGGTGTTTATTTCAGAGTGGGAAAAAAAATCAACAGAATGTATTTGATTTATAATGTTTGCATAAATGCATAAACATGCTAAAATAAGATTTAATTGCATGTTACATGTTATATAAATATAATACCATTAATAAATATATAATAAAAATATAAATATATAATAAAAATACTTATTATAAGCAGTGAGAATTAACTTCATTAACATTAATTTATAATGGATAGTCTAATAATGCTACTTAATTAATTCTGAGAATAAATAAGTAAATAAATATATTATTTATTATAATTAATTAATCTACAGGTATACAGTGCCCTCCATAATTATTGGCACCGCTGGTTAAAATGTGTTCCTTAGCTTCTAAAAAAATCAGTTTTGTTCTAAATAACGTAGGACCACAATGGAAAAAAAGAGGAAATTCCAACCTTTAATTCAAGTGCATTTATTCAGTGGAAAAAAAATCCCACATTAAGAAATAATTCTTTTATATCAAATCATGGATGCAACAATTATTAGCACCGCTGATGTTTAATACTTTGTACAACCCCATTTTGCCAACAAAACAGCACCTAATCTTCTCCTATAAGGTTTCACAAGATTAGAGAACACAGACAGAGGGATCTTCAAACATTCCTCTTTGCACGATGTCTCTAAATCATCCAGTGACCCGCTCTCCTCTTCAGCTCACTCCACAGGCTTTCTATGGGGTTGAGGTCTGGGGACTGAGATGGCCATGAGAGCAGCTTGATTCTGTGTGTGGTGAACCATTTCTGTGTGGATTTGGCCGCATGTTTTGGGTGATTATCTTGCTGAAAGACCCAGTGACGACGCATCTTCAGCTTTCAGGCAGAGGCCACCAGATGTTGCTTTAAAATGTATGTCAAAGCATCCATGATGCCATGCACCCTAACAAGGTTCCCAGGGCCTCTGGAAGAGAAACAGCCCCACAGCATCACCGATCCTCCCCCAGACTTCACAGTGGGCATGAGGTGCTTTTCTGCAGACTCATCTTTTCATACCCACTTAGAGTGTTTGTTGCCAAAAAGCTCTATCTTGGTCTCATCTGACCAAAGAATTCGGTCCCAGTTGAAGGCCCAGTACCACTTAGCAAACTCTAAACATCTGCGTTTATGATTGTGACTGAGAAAAGGTTTTTTCCTTGCATGTCTCCCAAAGAGCTTGTTGGCATGTAAGGAAAAAACAGCGTCTGATGGTTGTTTTGGAGACTTTGTGACCTCAAGATGCTCTCGTTTATTGCAGTTCTTTAACAGTGAGCTTTGGAGAATTTTTTATTCCTCTTACCTCCTCACTGTGCGTGGAGGCAAAATAAACATGCGTCTTCGTCCAGGCTTGTTTACTACTGTTCCAGTTTTTTAAAAACTTCTTAATGGTTCCTCTCACAGTAGATATGGGCAGGTGCAGGCGGGTGGATATTTTCTTGTACCCGTTGCCTGACTTGTGAAGGTCGACACACATCTGCCTTACTTGAATGGTCTGTTCCTTTGTCTTTCCCATGTTGAAGAGTGGATAAGAGAAATGGCCTCTGTGTCACATCATATTTATACCCCAGGGAAGCAGGAAGTGATAAATTACTAATTAAATGTTTCTAGATACTCTGATCAACTTTGTAAACTGCTGTAGAAATGTCAGAAATACTTCAATTACATTTATTTTCTAGGAATTGTTAGGGGTGCCAATAATTGTGGAACAGGATATTTTATGAAAAATTATTATTTGTTAGTCAGGGATTTTTATTTCCCCTTAAAATTCACTTTATATTCACGTTATAGTTGTCTACAATTTTCAGTGTGTCAATATGCTTCTGCAATAAAAACTGAATTTATTTTAAGGCTTTTAACACATCTTAACCAGGGGTGCCAATAATTATGGAGGGCACTGTATATATACTACTGCTACTTATAATAATAATAACCTCAGGAATCTCCTCTTGATGTTTCTTTCCTTTTGTTGCTGTTAATAATTTTCAAATGGTCTTGGAATGCATAATCAGAGGTGGACGATAACTAAATACATTTACCTCGTTAGTGTACCAAGTATCATTTTCTATATCTGTACTTTACTTGAGTAGTTTTATTAGTAGATCGTTTTTCCTTTTACTCAACTAAATCCTACAGAAAATATCAGTACTTATACGTAATTTCATTCCTATGTAAACAGAGCACTGCGTAGTATTTGAAGCCGGAATTTCACCCCCTGCTGGCAATTAGTGGAGCAGTCAGCATGTTCACTGTCGCAAAGAAGAGAGAGAGAGTGAGCGCGCGCACGAGAAAGAAGTTATGAAGAAGCCGACTTTGAGCAAAAACAAACTCAGTGCTTTTGATCCTTAAGTAAATTTGAAGGCGAGTTCATCTGTACTTAAACTCAAGCACACAAGTGAATAGAGGACTTCTACTTTTATTTAAGGATAATATTGTACCTGGGCTGTCTCTGCTTTTACTCAAGTGAGGAGACGTTATGCAGGAAGGTAACACTGAAGGTCAGTGCAGAGCCGCAGAGGGTCAAACACTCATCACAGGCTCAAAATGAACATGATGGAGATGGAAAACTGAACACAGGTGATGAAAACTGCAAAAAAAAAATAAAAAAATTATAGGACAAGCAAGAGAATTATAGGACAGTGGGAACATGTGGATTGTGTGTGTGTGTGTGTGTGTGTGTGTGTGTGTGTGTGTGTATGAGGGAGACATGAGAGAGGTATGTGAGACCACCATTACACTCCATGCTCGGACCATTTAAATATTATTAAGGATTAGTGGCGAGTGCTATTCGGCTAAACTAACAGTTTTAAAAGACGATGTAACTCTAGAAGCTCCTTATGGTTTGGCGTCCTGTAAGTGCCTCATGCACTCGTCTCATATAGACCCTGGGCGTGTTCCTGAAGAGAAACAGAAGCTGAACAAATTTCATATTTGTGGACGTGTCCAAAGTGTCCACACTAAACCCGAGTGGCTCTGAAAGCTCAGCCTCTGCTCAGACACGTGCCACAAACTCATTTGAACTCATCTGAACAATCTGAGCTAGCTCATCACGTCCATTAGAGACAGATCATCAGCACAAATGTGATCCATACATCTACATCTAGCATCAGCTGGCTAGTTTCCAGCCTTTAGGTGAGCTATGTAGGTTTGTTTAAGCGATACAGGTTAGGCAGGCTAGCTTACGAGCAAGCTGAGTTGAGTTGTTAGAGTCATAGTTACAGGATGAGGGCTCAATTAAAAAAAATTTTTACCCACAGGTTCGCTGTGCTAACCAAGCAAGCTAGCTAGCTGGCTATTCAAACTAGCTGGCTTGGATAATTTTGCTGATTGATTGATGGTTGATGAAATATTTTTTATTATCGTGGTAATGTTACTGTATGTTTAGTCAAATCTGCTGTTCATGAATAAACCCATGAGAAAAATATACTAATATTACACGCTAATGGAGTTAATGAGAGCTAGTGTGATACGTAGCTACTTAAGTTAACAAAGCTAATGCTAGTGATTTTTGCTATCAGAGAATGAAACCATGGTGACCAGACAGTCAGGACTTCTTAGTGTCTAAAGAATGGATTTGTACAATGGTAGCAGTTGAAATAACTCGAATGGGTGTGTAAATGAATGAGTGATTCGTTCAAGATGAATCCTGACTCATGAATCAAATTCCAAGTTTTCATCTTCAATTATGTTATTTATAGTCTAGCAATTGATTTGTTCAGACTATTAGCCATCTGCAGCATTGAACAAATGTGAAGAAGTGGAAATGTAATAGATTACATGTGTGACTTGCACGAGATGCGGTAATGAATGAATCATTCCTGATGAATCATGAATCGGCTTCCAAGTGTCCTCATTCATTAAGTTATCTGTGTTCTAGGAAGGAAATTCGATTCGGTCAGACATTTAGCCCTCTGTGGCATCTGACACGATGACGTGTACGACATAAGTAGGTCAAAAAGTGAATCATTTAAATGAATCATGAATCATGCTAACAACTGTTTTTTTTTTTTTTTGTAACCTAGCAAATGATTTATTTATTCAGACGGTTAGCCATCTGTAGCAGCAAACAAACTGACGTGTACGATGTAAGTGTGTGTGGGTTTGTTACGGAGGTCGAATCATTTTTGAATCATTAATGAATCAGGAATCAAAGCACAAGTGGTCAGGATAATGTAATAATGTTATACAATAATCTGTATTACAAAGGATTCATTCAGACTGCGAGAATGATAAATATGTACATCTTTTATGTTAAAAAAATAGAATTTCATACATAGAAATACATTCAGGGCTTCACTTAAAAGAGTATGCAGTTAAATAAACATTATTTACACCGTTCTCAGTTTGTGACTCTTTTTTTTTTTTTTTGTATATAAAAACTTCTCAGATCTTCCAGTCAGGATCAGCAGAAGCGCCGGGTGATTTCCGCTTCCTCCTTACATGACCGTTGGACTTGAAGTCCTCTCCGGAGCCGAGGTCCACGGCGTCCTTCCAGAAATCCTCGGCGGGGGACGGAATCTGCTTGCCGAAGACTTTTTGCTGCAGCTCTGCGATGTCGTTACGGATGTCGGCCATGAGCAGTAAGAGGAAGTCGAACGATCCTGGCGGTCCCTGAACAGAACAACACACCAGATATGTTACTGAAGTGCATCATGGGATTTAATCACTGAATAGTCTTCATTTTTGGAAAATCTGTGAAAACCTCCCAGTTACCACCCTTAAATAATTTCTGTTCTAGATCTTGATTCATGTGTCACATTCTAAGAATACCTGGGATGGAGACTTCTAGTGCCTTGACTCCTGATTTACTAATAGCCCACATACAGTACTGAGCGCTAATCTCCCGTGGTAGCAAATGAAGTAATATTAGTGATATTAAGATATTAGACATTCACGATGTTTAGTGTTTCATAACAGTAACGAGCTACTTAAACCCTGATTAACTAACAACCAAAATAACAAATGCTAATTTGTGAAAGTTGAAAAATCTTTTATTTAAAAAATGATTTATTAAAAAGTAACTGTGAGGCTTTATCATGTAGAAGATGAAGAAGAAGAGGAGGTTTTTGTGTTTCTCGCTTATTCAGAGACTCCCATGAGAGAACAACTGTAACTAAAGTGTACAATTACACACATTATGACATTAGTTAGACAAAATGCACAACATACAATACAAATACAACATAAAAAAATACATGTTTATGTGTTTTACTGATAAATTAAAGTGATTTTTTTGTTTAAACTGAAGTTATTTTAACTGTTGGCTTTGCAGGTGCAAATGTGAATCTAATATATACAGTAAGAGAAACCAACAGTATTATCCGTTTTCAACTTTGGACCTCTGCAAATCTAAATGACTGTGCAGACATAAAGACTGTGTCCTGCTGAATAGACTCTAGAACATCTCCAAAATCCCATCTGTTCTCAATTTCTAAAGCTCTCCATCATAATTATAATTAAATATGTTTCACGCAACACCAGCCATATTTTAGAGTCGACGTAAAAACCGGTGTCGTCGTATAAATCATCCCTGAGCCATATTTCTTTGCCTGAACCTCCTTCATAAATAAAAGCCGCGTATTCATCAGGAAAATGTCCATTGACCTTTGACCTCTTGGACGAACTCGGTTACAAATCACCACAGCTTCTTACTTCTGCACTGGTGGCATGTGACTCCATTCCAGGGGGAAATAACAAAAGACAAAACATCTGTCTTCTGGACATCCTAAACGAACTACAACATCCACTCGGATTGGGCACAAGGCGTTGATTAGTTCTGTAGAACCGCAGCTCTAGAAGTTGTGCAGGTTTGTATTAATGCGCTCGCTCTAATACCGTATTATTTCTATATGTACTCCTCGTTCACAGAGACGCGTACGGTCTTTTAACTGGGAATAAACGGCTTAAATCATGTTTAATCACTGATTCTGTACAGAAATGTTTGCGTAACACATGGAAGGAGTCTCCAGTGTCAGTGATCTGTAACACAGGTGACGCTGAAGGTTTCTCACCAACATACACCAAACAAGCTTGATTTCTGGACGTTCCTCAACATTAAACAAAGCAATAAATCGATAAAATGATATGATGTGTCTGTTTAATACGGTACAATTGAAATTGCTGACAATGTGTTGTGGTTTGAGAGAAATGAAACATAGGAAATCAGTGATCGACTCTGCTTTAGCTCACCACCATCATTGATTAGTTTTCTAAAACAGCATGACGTGGAGTGTTTTATTCCTTACTTACGGCTTAACATTTCACTCAGTTCTGAAAGTGTTTTTATTTTGGCTACGAGTTTAAGTATCCTGTCATCCACTAAGGAAACAAAGCATCCATTTTCCTGATAACGTTTGACCCTGACGGCCATCTTTGTTACATCCATTCACATAACTTAGTAATTTATTCACTACGTACGGTGGCGGATGATCTCGACGGCCCGTGGCCGTGTTTGGCCGACGCTCTTTCGATGACTTCACGTTGTCAGAATGATGTACCAGTAGCCATTACTCAACGTCTCTATGTTTGGCAATTATTAAAATATCCACTAAAAAATGTTGTGATGTTTGGCAAAGCAGCTAATGACTGCTCGAGGAGTTCATCTAGAACTTTCCCCAGCGCTCAATACGGCAGTACGGCAGTAGCTCACACTCTAACGACGTGCTGATAGAAGGTTTGATCGTCACGACTCCCAGCAGAGCCTTTGACCTCCGTCCTCATGGGGTCACACTGGCTCCTAACCTGCTCTGCGCCAAGATAAATTCTCGCAATCCGCTTCAGCTCAACGGCAATCTGCGTAGAGTCCTACAGTCGATACGAGGAAAAAACGCAAGCGCCAGATACTGGAATGTGACCTGAATGTCGGGGCTTGAATATCGGAAACAGGAAGTAAAGAGCTGGCATGGTGTGTGATCGAGAGGTCAGAGGTCAACGGTACTAGAGACAGATATATATGCGTGACAAGAAAAGGTGACCGGAGAGAGAGACACGGTGAGAAGAGGTGGCACGATGGGAGGTTCTTACCGGAGGTCCGGAAGGTCCAGGAGCCCCTTTCTCCCCCTGGAGGATCCAAAAAAATATTTACATTAGTGGGATTACAGTGAAGCAGTCGTACAGCACGGCTTATTGTTACGCTGTTACGCAGGAAACAAAAACAAGCTTTAAATTCCCTCAGTATTTCTTTCTTTGGCTTACTTTAATTTTTTTTATCTCAATCACTAAACACTGAGGACGAAGCCAACAATGTGTGTGTATACAGTATGTGTGTGACTGTTATCCCAGCACTGGCTACTCGCTCCATTTGGAGTCGGGCTCTAGCTCATTTGGGTGGAGGTATGATGGCGTGGACGTTCGTAACGGTATGGACGTTCGACCCCGGTGAAAGGATTAGGGAAGGTCGTGAGGTCGTGCCGGGGCAGTCAGCGCGGCCAGATGTTCTCGATTCGGCTCTGGGGAGCTGAAAAACATAACAGCAACCTTCTGCCTACAAACAAGGTCTGAATGGGGAGTGTGTGTGCACCTACACTAACACACACTCAAAAGTTGTGAAGCTGACCTTGTACTGCGGCTCATAGTGGGAAAAGACCAGTTAGTGATTACTTAGCTTCTGGGAATATGGGACATGAAACTTTTATGTGAAGCCAAATTATTCAGAAATAATATAAAACAAACCAGGCAGTTTTGGAGTCGACTCTACATCACGTATACAACATTAATTCAGGTTTCTTTCAGTAAAATAAGAAACACACTATAAATCATACACTAGAAGACGACCAGTTATAAATTGCTTTATTAATGGGGCCCAAGCACCCTTCTCAAACAGCACCCCTAGTGGCCAGGACATGCCAAGTAACATTAAAAAAACCCCAAAGTGACTAAAGATAAAATGATCGCAGATTAGCGTCGTGAAACTGTGACTGCAAGACCTCGGCACATGAATTTAATTTGTTCCGGAGGCGAGTTCTTAAGGTGAAAATTATGTAATGTAAATGCAGACAATCCGCTCCATGTTTTTTTTGCATATAAAAACAATCAAAACATTAAGAAAAGACATGTAAATTAAGTAAAATATGAAATAAATAGACATTAAACTTCACTTAACCTTAATTTATTATTCCTCTCTGCCATGGCTGCTTTAAAAAACAAACCGAAAGCGGCTACCATCCTTGATAACATTCTTGGGACCCACTTTACTAAATTTTGTACAAATTGCCAAAAAACGCCTTGCTTGGTTTTCCACTGCGCAACTTAGTTGGTGTTTGGTTCCGCTCAGTTCATTCGTATGCCGCAAATGCTTTTTATGCCGAGGCAAAATTTCAGATCTTAAGGGGAAAATTTATTAGGCAGTGCGTTCATATGTCTAGGTATGTGTGTATGTGTAAGTCATCGATGGAAATACAGGATAGCAAAACAATAGAAAATAGTATATTTATTGCACAAACCCCACCGGACTCCTCCTACAGAGTTTACATATTGCATTTTTATTCAGATTGTCTGATTATTCCCACTATAATAAGGAAATATTAGGGTTCATGTAAACGTAGCTGGTGTTGGCTAAATTCAGTTATGTGAAATTAACTGCGCCCCCTCATGGATGGATGGTTGAATGACCACACCCCTAAACGTAGAGGGACAATTACAGAGCACTTTTCCATCATGTCCAGGTGTGTGTGTGTGTGTGTGTGTGGGGGGGGGTAATACTTGTTTTCTGAAGTGTTTGAATATTGTGTATTAACGTTGCTGTATTTTCTTGCACGGCTGGTTTTCTTGACTCTTCTAAGCATTGTATAACCGTCTGTCGTTACAGCTTGTGAGCTGGGGTAATAAAATCTGCGCTACATTAGCATTGTTTTGTGTGTGTGTGCGAGTGAGTGTGACTCATTCAAATAAAACTTGAGAAATATTTGGCTCACAAATGAAACAAAACAACATTCTGTTTCAACTGCAGGAATCTTACAGTTTAATCACACACACACACACACACACACACACACACACACACACACAGATTTTTCTTTCGTTATGTGTGTCATTTTTTTCATTATTGATAGGACTCCAGGGGAGCTGAAAACACACACACACACACACACACACACACACACACACACACACACACACACACACACACACACACAGTACCTTCATGCCATCTCTGCCTGGAGCACCGGGAGGACCCTACACATAGATACACACACAATGTTAAATACACACTTCACATAACATACAAGACATTAATATACACTTCCTGTCCAAAAGATATCACACACTCCAAGATTTCATTCAGTCACCTTTAACTCTGATTACACACACATGCTGGCGTCCAGTCCATGTGTGAAAAAGATTCCTCATGCTCCCATTGCACACAATGAGTCATGGCATATGACCGTGTCATCAGGGAAGAAGAAAACCCCCATAGATGTGATGTGCTGGTGATTCAGTACATTCAGGTGGTCATGTGACTTCATTTTATCTCCACATGACGTTGCTGAGTCTCGACCTGAGCGACTGAAGCGACCCCAGATCATAACACTGTCTCCAGAGGCTTGTACAGTGGACACTATGCATGATGGGAGCATCGCTTCATGCGCTTCCCTTCTCACCCTGACACGCCCATCACTCTGGAACAGACTCAGTCTGGACTCATCAGGTCACATGACCTTTTCTCCATCACTCCAGAGTCCAGACTTTATGATCACTAACAAACTGAAGACTTTTTACTGATGAGTCTCACAAAAAAAAAGGTATGTTTAATAGTGGTTTTCTTATGGACACACAGCTGTTTAGTCCCAATCCTGTGAGTTCTCATCATGTGTTGTGTGTGTGTGTGTGTGTGTGTGTGTGAATGGTGTATGTGTGAGTGTGTGTGTGTATGTGTGTGTGTGTGTATGGAAATGCTCTTACTTTCACTATTAAACATACCTTTGGTTTCTACTGTTTGTTTTTTAACGCGCAACCTTACCAAGCGTTTACGTGATCTCCATTCATGATTTTTTCGACCACATTTCTTTCAGAAGGTTGACGGTTCAACACTGTCCTTCTATGTTCTGATAATGTGTTGGCGAGCGCTTAACCCAGTTCCAATAAGTTCATTTAAGTTGATTTCTTCGCTTGATGCAGCCCAAATATTTTACCCTTCTGAAATGACGAGTTCTTTTTTGGCCAGGCAGTGTACATCACAACAGAACTCCATGACACATGCAGTACTAAAATATTAGTTATTTACTTGTGTAAATAATTACTGAGTAATGACAGGAGTAACAGTAACCATCTACATTATAATAATAAAATTAAAGTTATAATAAATAACTAATAATAATAATACAATGTGAGTAATTTAAAGCAATTGATATACTGTATATATATATATATATATATATATATATGTTAATACAGCAACAATAATATATTTGTTAAAACATAATTATAAATAATCACTAACTAATTACTATAATAATAATAATAATAATAATAATAAAGAAAAAATAAATGATCAATAAACTATTTTAAACATAATCTAATACATAAATGTAATAATAATTATTATAATTATATTATTATTATATTATATAAAATGTATTATGATATAAATACTAGTAACCTAGAAACCCAGTGTAAGTTTCTGTCAAAGCACTTCGACTCTGCATAAGAGTGTCTGCCAAATGACTAAATGTAAATGTAATAAAAAAACTATAATACATTTATTCATTTTAGTAAAAATAACATTTGAAAGCACTTTCAATAAAAACAAACAAACAAAAAAAAATTAAAACAATCGTATCCCCTTTTTTCAACTTCATAAATCGTTTGAACAGAAACCCAGCATGTGGTGTGCGTGTGTGTGTGTGTGTGTGTTACAAATGGAGGACACTGGACTGATTCTGGGTCACTAAACTTTTCCATAACAACATATTTTTATCGGTTTCTCCGACACAGAACGCAAAGCCAAAAATCAAGAAATAAAGCAGCAGCGTTGCGGCTCATCAGTGCTGTGACGAACTGCAGGGTGTCGAGTGTGTAACGTTTCAGTGATTCATAAATAAGATTTTATTCCTCCAACACTGGTCTGAGGTCACTGCAACATTAAACAACATTAACGATAAGCACTTATTCCATTTCCTATGATAAAGTCTCATGTGCACGGAAAAAATGTTTACAACTATGAACGTAATAGTGATTATATTGTTAGCGTGCTAGCTTGCCAGCCGTAGTCATGCGAGTATCCTGCTGTTCTGTTTGCTGGGCCTGTACTAGTTGTCACTTCCTGTGTTCTTGTTTTCTAAAATTTCATCCCATCGTACTTGTAAAACAAGCAGTAACGTACAACGGCACACACCGTTCCTGCATTGTAATGGGTTTATTGGGCCATTTCACCCTCCGTTGGACATGAGGAGCAGGACTGCGGAGGAAAGGTGGTGGGGTTCTGCTCCAGTTTTCCCTCTGCAGCTGCAGCGGTTTTCCATCCAGAGGGTCAGTGAAGGTCAGAGATCTAAACTCGACCTGATGGTGAGCTGGACACCTGCGGCTCTCACAAACCCGGCTTTGATTTCAGAACTCACAAAGCCGACACGCCGATGCGGGACGCTTCCACGCGGGACGCTTTATTGGAGGACTATTGAGATAACAACTTGATGTCTGACTGACACAGTTGTTGTTGCATCCTCAATTTTGATTGGTTGATCAGTCTTGTATGGCAGATGCTTGGCACCACTAATAATAAACATGTGAAAAAGAGACTACTGTATAAGTTAAAATATTTGTTAATAAGGAAATGTTTTCTGTAATAGCGTTTTTATTAACACGTATGGAAGGAGTCTCCAGTGTCAGCGCTTTATTCTGAAGGAATAAGCACATAATTGATGGTTCCCAGCATGAATCTATAATATAATATTAAAGTTCACTATTACTAATATTTACTATATTTACTATATTTACTATACAGCACGGTGGTGCAGTGGTTAGGACTGTCGCTTGCACCTCCAGGTCCCGGGTTCGATTCCCGCCTCGGGGTCTGTGTGCATGGAGTTTGCATGTTCTCCCCATGCTTTGTGGGTTTCCTCCAGGTACTCCGGTTTCCTCCCACAGTCCAAAGGCACGCAGATTAGGATAATGGACATTCCCAAATTGCCCTTAGTGTGTGAATGTTGACCGGAGGTCCCACCACGGTGGTAAAAATGGGAATAAATAAAATGGTCACCATTGGACTCCACGGTCAATAGTTCCTACTGTAGATGAACGGATGGATATTTACTACATTTAGTATTAATAGTATTGAAATGTAAATATGTACGTATTGTATAATATAAAACTGATTAAATGTTCAATTCGCCTCACAATTCCACACAAACATCAAAGATTATAACTCATATTCTGATGTGGACTTTGAGTGACTCTTTCATTACTATGGCTCACATTTTAATTCCGACTTCAAAGCTCAAATCAAACAACTCAAATCAAACATTATAGCTTACTAGTGTACAATACTAAACTTTTATAGTATACTTTAAATTAAAAGATTATGACTTGAATTTTAACTCAAATTCAAAGCCTATGACTCACATACTGCCTCATACCTCAATCTTTTTGACTCACATACTGATTCATACTTCAATGTCTGTGACTCTCATTTTGACTCGTACCTGATTGAATTCCTTTAAAACATAGAACTTCGCTTTAAAGCTTCTGACTCACAACTCAAATCAAAACTTTAACGTTTGTGGCCTGCAATTTCATTCAGACTTCAAAGGATTTAATTCAGAAGGTTATGATCCGTAACCCAACACGACTTTCTAAATCTTATGTTATCAAGCTTATGTTATTCCACATCGCCTTGGATGCACAGGACTCACATTTTGACCTGGACTGCAAAGTTAATGTCATGCAACTTAAACTTTAAAGTTCAAATGGCTCGAAATGTCGTACACTTTAAATTGGTGTCGTTACCAATCAAAAACTTTGAAGACTCAAATTTAGGTTCGGGCCACAAACCGCGAGGCCAAAAACCAAAATGTGAGCCATAAGTTTTGAAGCTATGATGATATAATTTCAGTTGTTCTTTAATGCTTTTGATTAAAAATGTATGACTCTTTGAACACAAACCTCAAAGCTTATGATCTATACATCTTAAAAAGAAACTTTTATTCCACTTTATTTAATCATTTAGTAATAACATTATATGTATAATTATGTTTCTATTATCATTTTATGCCTAAAAATTATATTCCTCTTTCTTATTCAATTGTGGTTCCGTTTTATTCTTTTTAGTGACATTTTAAAGAATCCATTATCTCCTCTCTGAAATTAATTAAAAAATTTAAACACGACATGACCAGGCCGTCATATTACAGTTTATCATGGGATTGTTTCTGTGTATGTTGTAGTGTGTAGAGTCTCACCACTGGTCCACGTCGGCCCTGTTTGATGTGTGTGAGGTCCGGTGAGGGACCCATGGGCCCCATTGCACCCCGAGGACCAGGCAGACCTGGAACACCAGCTCTCCCAGGGGGTCCAGGAGAACCTTTAGGACCAGGAACACCTGAGAGAGAGAGAGAGAGAGAGAGAGAGAGAGAGAGAATGGCATAAAAGATATGACAAGTGAAACAAGTCGTCAAAATAACACTCTGTAATACTACATGACTAGCATAACCGTAGCATTTAGGCTAAGTGAGCTGGGAAAAGCGTAACTTGAGCGTAAAATATTGTTTCATACAATCTCGATGTCAAGCACGGCAGACATCTAACATCTCCCTGAATAGTAATAAAATCAGTTCCAGAAGTTTTTGAGTCTGGGTTTGAATAAAATTGCAGGTCAAGAACTTGGGCTGTAATCGTTATGCCCCGAGTTGTAATTTTTGGTTACTATGAAATCATACACCACATCGAGGTTCAATGTCTGCACGTGAGGACGGATACAGATCTCCCAGATTTCTCTTCTCATAAGAGGAAACAGGAGAAAACTTCGCAAAGGAGAAAATCTCCAATCATCAGGCAACTAGAGAAGTGCAGTGCGCTGATTTATGGAGCGCTAACATGCAACTTAACATGAACTCGAGATTTCGACATGAGAAGAAGTCATGCAGTTTGTGAGATGTTCAAGCGGTTGAGGTCAGAAGAATATTTATTTGACAAACATCCAACATGGAAGCTCAAAACACCTTTCTACGTGTTATTGCTTTCAACAGGTTTAGCGAACAATATGACCGGAAAAGAGAGAGCGAACAGTCTGGGATAAACGTTAAGATGTGCATGGCATCAAATAGCAAAACAGAAATACAGTAGAGTGTGTCAAAATGATAAAGCTCACCAGGAGGTCCTGGTTGACCTGGAGGTCCAGGCAGGAAGGAATGTGCTGTCAGCATCTTCTCGCTGGTCATCTGCTTGTTGATCTCCGTGTTGCTCACCAGCATGGACATCTGCATGGAGGACAGAGCGCTAATTCGTTTTTTCAGCAAAGTCTGATCTTGCTAACACTTCAAGGTACAAACATTGAGCAGAATATACCATTGTTTTGTCTTCTATCTGCTTTTGCACGGTCATTAGCCTAGCCTTAGCCTCAAACCTTTATGTTGGAAAATATCTAGCTATAAATACCAACACTGTTTTCCTGTAACTAGCTAATTTGTATGCACGATTAAACTGGCTAGGGTTTTCTTGTATTTGCGGAAATTAGCATTATTATTCTTGTTGAACGTTTCAACAAAATGTTTTATATATTTTCAATCGTCACACATGCCGAACCCAAATAGAGATGTCAAAAAGGTAAGAAAGATCGACAGGAATGAAAAGCCAAAATGTCGAGTGTCCTGACAGGATGGCATGACTAATACAGAATAGCGAGGGAGAGAGAGCGAGTCCAGGCTAACCTTTAGCATGTAATCAGATCCATAAGCTGTAACATGTGCGAGCGGCGAGTCCTGAGTAATGCACGACCATGTCTACACGTCAGTACACTCGTTTTACGAGCGATGAGTTCCACCGAGCTGCGCTTCAAAGCCTCGCTCTCAGCGTGTGAGGGAAGTATCCATTACCTGCTGAACCCCGGAGCCTCAGACAACGCGACACGCACACACACGCGCGACCTCGAGAGCACACCGGCTAGCGCACACACGGCAAACGTAGCCTCGAGCTTCACACATAAATCTGCGAGCGTCTGGATTCACGAGCAATTTAAAAGCCATTTGGAATTTGCTTTGGAGTTTTTTTTTTTTTTACAGATTTGTAAAAAAAAGTCTGGTTACACAGTGTAATTCACTTCCTGTATTTCCCACGGTCCGCGTGTCGAACGCGCGGCGTGTTCTCTGAGCAAAATCACTCACGACTCATGAAAAACACCAAATGAGGGTATCTCGACAAGCTGAAGTAATCGCACAACATGTCCACTTTACCGCAAGCGCAGGCGATCGAGCGGGACGTGCTCGGTGTGTAAAGTTTGAAGCTACGAGGCTAATAATAAGCTAACACATCGGGAAGGAGTCGGGCCTCCAGCTTCACCTCGAGCTGCCTGCCTGCTGCATGGGACTGTTAGTGAAAACACGTTAAACAAAACCTCAGTGTCTGTCTCTCTGTCCTGCGCGCTGCTTTTATACCACGTTTATTAGCTGAAGGTCAAACCACAGGCTGAGCTTCTGAGATTTTAGCTGCATTGGGATTAGCAGCGTTTACACGCTAACAGGGAGTCCATCATTCTATCCATCACTCTGTCTGTTCATCATACTCTCTGTTTCTCAGTCCGTCTAGCATACTCTATTTCTGTCTGTCTGTCTGTCTGTCTGTCTATCATACTGTTACTCAGTCTGTCTATCACACCCTGTCTCACAGTCTCCATCCTTCTACTTCTCTGTCTGTCTATTATATTCTCTCTCTTTTACTTCACCTGTCTGACTTTCTGTCTATCATACTCTCTGTCTCCCTGTCTATCATCCTCTCTGTTACTCTGTCTGTCTGTCTAACATCAGTCTCAAAGTCTCCATCTTTCTACTTTTCTCTCTGCTACTGTCTGTCTGCATGTCTCTGTCTGTCTATTATACTCTCTTACACCATCTGTCTGTCTTTCTGCAAGTCTTTCTGTCTCGGATTATTAATCTCTCTATCCATCACTCTTTCTGTCTATTATACTTTCTCTCACTCCGTCTGTTCGTCTGTCTATCATACTCTCTGTTTCTCTGTCTGTCTCTTTATCATCCTCTCTGTTACTGTCTGTTTGTCTATCATACTCGGTCTCACAGTCTTCATCTTTCTATTTCTCTGTCTGCATGTGTGTCTGTCTCTCATTCTTAATCTCTTTGTCACTCTGTCTGTCTATTATACTCTACCTTAATCTGTCTGTATGTATATCAGTGTGTCTGCCTATGTCATACTGTATGTCTGTCTCTCATCTTCTGCCTTTCTATCTTCTATTACATCATACAGTATTTCTGTTTGTCTCTCAGTCTCCCTTTCCCAGTCACTTTGTCTGTCTTTCTCTCATACTTTGCGTCCTTTCCATCTCTGTCACCATCTCTCTACTTGTTTCTGTCTCTCCTTATGTCCGTCTGTCTGTCTCTCTGTTTCTTCTATTATTATTTATACTGTATATCGGTCACCTTGTCTATCTGTTTCTCTTTCCGTCTCTCAGTCTATCTGTCTAGCTGTGTCTCTCAATCTCTCTCTGCTAGTCAGTCCTTCAGGTTCTCAGTTTCAGTCTCTTTATCCTTTCATTCTTTTTGCTTTTATGTTTTTCTGTCTCCCTTTATCATGCGCTCTCTGACAGGGTTCTCTCGCTCCCTTTGATTTCTCTCTCTCTCTCCGTCTCTCTCGCTGCAGACCCACATTAATAATCCATCCATCATGCTGTTTCTGGCTGAGCGCTAAATGAGGAACGAGTCGCTGAGGAGGGGGCACGCGGAGGGCACACAGAGGGCACGCAGAGGGCAGGCGGAGGGCAGGCGGAGGGCAGGCGGAGGGCAGGCGGAGCGCAGGCTGTGCGTCTGCAGGTCACTTCAATCACGTTTTATTAGCGTATAAACTCCCCGTTCCTCCCTGAGGTCCTGTATCAGGTGTGTAGCGTGTCTGTTCACCCAGCCGTATTAGACGTTTACTGAGCTTTAAACAACCACGTATTAATAACGTTAAACAAACTGCAGCGTTTCACTTAAATCTATAAACTTTAACGCATAACAAAACCCGATCTCAATGTTTAAACCGTTTCTGCTCGGAGTTCCCTCTTCACTAAGCACTCAATGGAACAGTAACAGTAAAGTAGCGTCTCTGTGTGACGTATTAAATACCTTCTGCTTGAGCTGAAACACGTTTAATTTAATCTGATGAAAGTCTTCACACGTGGCTGAGCAGGTTCCCGCTTTCATCACGTTATCAGACTTCTCAAAGAGAGGATCTGGGGAAAAATAATAATAAATAAATAAATAAATAATAGAAATTCAATGACATTTTATTTAACAGTGATCATTGTCGCAAAGCAGCTTTACAGAATCAAAAGAAAATCAGGGAAATGAATCTGAAATGTGTGAGGAGTTGTGTATAAATCATAATCAGGTCAGAATGTTCGTGTTGAGCCGAGGGCGACGGTGGCGAGAAACACTCCCTCAGATTATTATAATGGCTAAAAGGGGCAATAGAGAATAATCCAAAGATCGTTTTGTCTTTTGTGTGTGTGTGTGTGTGTGTGTGTGTGTGTGTGTGTGTTTTCTCTTTTTCCTGTATGTACCTGTTTCTAATAATTAAAAAACTTCTAAAAATGACTAGAATTATTTACTTTTTTCTTTTGAGTCTGCTGTTAATTTTGCACACAGCATAATGAAACCAAAAAACAATGAATCTTGTGTACAGGGTGTGTGAGACTGTAGGAGCATTCGAGTCAAACCGGGATAACAGAAGAAGAGTTCTGAGAGTAAAACCTCCCTTTATTTCTCGATATAATCCCGATACACTAATGCACTCATGCCAGTGTCTCACTAGAGCTTAGACACCATCAAGGTAGAAAGGTTTCTGAGTACAACGGAGCCATGACTGGCCTGCCTGTCTTATTCATGCCTGTCTGAAACGCCGGCCTCCCAGGAACTCCTTTAACGGAGCAACATGTAGAAATCATGTCTGTACCTGTATAGCCGAGTTCCTGTAATGTGCGAGTGGTGTTGGTGAGTGATTGTGTGTGTGTGTGTGTGTACAGTTCCCACAGTCAGATTCGTCTCCTCAGCAACTTGGCGTCGATTTGCAATGATCAGACGTTTCTCTCGCCAAACGACAGCAGTGAGCTGCGAGCCACCTCGGCCGGCATCGTCATTCACGGACGTGTGGCCTTCTTTAAAACATTTGCACAGTTTAGATGTTTTACTGCAGCTCAGAGTCTCATCACCGTACCGTGACTGAAGTCTTCTGTAAATGCCAAGTCCCGGTTTGACTTGAACAACCCATATATTTGTCACATTTTTTATTTGTTTCAATTTGAGAAATTAAGATGATTAAATCAGGACATGAGTAATGCTGCATTTGACTGAAGCCTGTAAGGACGACCATCTCAGCTCGGAATTCCTACTTAGAAGGAAATCGTTTCCCTTATGTTGTGATGAACTGTATCGGTCTTTTGTTAGCTTAGCTAGCTTGTTGATTACAAAAGACACCGATAGCACGAGGATTGAAAACTGATTTAATTCCGAGCTCCAACTACAAATCAAATGCAGAGTTAATGGAATTTTACATTCCTTTATTACCGTGATTTTC
>JAAGKR010001577.1:3594-53215 GCA_011419295.1 Clarias macrocephalus | reverse complement strand
TTTCTGGCTGAGCGCTAAATGAGGAACGAGTCGCTGAGGAGGGGGCACGCGGAGGGCACACAGAGGGCACGCAGAGGGCAGGCGGAGGGCAGGCGGAGCGCAGGCTGTGCGTCTGCAGGTCACTTCAATCACGTTTTATTAGCGTATAAACTCCCCGTTCCTCCCTGAGGTCCTGTATCAGGTGTGTAGCGTGTCTGTTCACCCAGCCGTATTAGACGTTTACTGAGCTTTAAACAACCACGTATTAATAACGTTAAACAAACTGCAGCGTTTCACTTAAATCTATAAACTTTAACGCATAACAAAACCCGATCTCAATGTTTAAACCGTTTCTGCTCGGAGTTCCCTCTTCACTAAGCACTCAATGGAACAGTAACAGTAAAGTAGCGTCTCTGTGTGACGTATTAAATACCTTCTGCTTGAGCTGAAACACGTTTAATTTAATCTGATGAAAGTCTTCACACGTGGCTGAGCAGGTTCCCGCTTTCATCACGTTATCAGACTTCTCAAAGAGAGGATCTGGGAAAAAATAATAATAAATAAATAAATAAATAATAGAAATTCAATGACATTTTATTTAACAGTGATCATTGTCGCAAAGCAGCTTTACAGAATCAATAGAAAATCAGGGAAATGAATCTGAAATGTGTGAGGAGTTGTGTATAAATCATAATCAGGTCAGAATGTTCGTGTTGAGCCGAGGGCGACGGTGGCGAGAAACACTCCCTCAGATTATTATAATGGCTAAAAGGGGCAATAGAGAATAATCCAAAGATCGTTTTGTCTTTTGTGTGTGTGTGTGTGTGTGTGTGTGTGTGTGTGTGTGTGTGTGTGTGTGTGTACAGTTCCCACAGTCAGATTCGTCTCCTCAGCAAGTTGGCGTCGATTTGCAATGATCAGACGTTTCTCTCGCCAAACGACAGCAGTGAGCTGCGAGCCACCTCGGCCGGCATTGTCATTCACGGACGTGTGGCCTTCTTTAAAACATTTGCACCGTTTAGATGTTTTACTGCGGCTCAGAGTCTCATCACCGTACCGTGACTGAAGTCTTCTGTAAATGCCAAGTCCCGGTTTGACTTGAACAACCCATATATTTGTCACATTTTTTATTTGTTTCAATTTGAGAAATTAAGATGATTAAATCAGGACATGAGTAATGCTGCATTTGACTGAAGCCTGTAAGGACGACCATCTCAGCTCGGAATTCCTACTTAGAAGGAAATCGTTTCCCTTATGTTGTGATGAACTGTATCGGTCTTTTGTTAGCTTAGCTAGCTTGTTGATTACAAAAGACACCAATAGCACGAGGATTGAAAACTGATTTAATTCCGAGCTCCAACTACAAATCAAATGCAGAGTTAATGGAATTTTACATTCCTTTATTACCGTGATTTTCAAGATTATTATTATTAAGTGGGTTCTGATCTTCATACAGTGCGTCTAATAATACTCGATTTACCCTTAAAGAATATAATGACGTGCAAGAAAAGTGATAAAAACGTACATCCTTCAACCTCCCATCCATTCAGAGGGAACAAGACTGACCTGATAACCAACCCCCTCCACACACACACACACACACACACACACACACACACACACACACACACACACACACACACACACACACACACACATATATCCGTTCACTCCCTGATAAACTCAGTGGTCTGGAAGGTCATGGTGCTCACATGTGGAATGTGAATGCTCATTGATGATGGCACTTGCACATCATCATTATCATCATCATCATCATCATCATCATCATCATCATCATCATCGTGTGTGTCCCTAACAGACCCAGAAAAGAGGAAGCAGCCTGATGGAGTAACACGAGAATCTGTTTAAAGTTCCTGCTAACGCGACGCTGCTCGGACTCATTAGCAGAGTAACGGATCAGCGAGCGGCTCGGAAGAGCGCAGGAAGCTCGGAGTTATAAAAGGATAACGAGAGAGAGAGATAACATGAGAAATGTTCCGTCAGGAATAAAGGAAAAATGGGGAACGTTCTAGGCACCATTCATATCTCATAGTGTTTTAAAAAAATCTAGTTTGCATGTACAGTAATAAAAACATTAGATCTAGTGTAGAGTTAATCAAATCAAGCAAGTTTTAATAAAATAAAGGTGCTGAAGTGATTTTTCGACATCTCATTATTTCGACTTCAATATCATGTGGTTTTATCTTCTTCATCTGTTTCCTCATCTGTTTCTGTTCAAACTTCAAAACAGCGTCTCAATATCATTTTGGGTTTTATATAATAAACGGGTTATCGTTACTGATGTAAAGTGTTTTTACCAGCTGATAAACTATCAACACTGGGAGAGGACAAGTGGCGTCCTTAAAGACACATTAAGGGGACAATATGAAGATTCCTCTAGGATTGCACTAAAAACAAAAAGAGTGTGCAAAGTGATTTACGTTTTTCCGTCACGTATCAGAGTGTGAAAGTGTTTCACGGCTCACACACACACACACACACACACACACACACGAGAGAGAGAGAGAGAGAGAAGAACGCATGATGAACTCCAGAGAGCGTTTCAGCAACTCACCGCTTCATTAAAAAGCCCGGACCTGCTGTGTGTGTGTGTGTGTGTGTGTGTGGGAACCAGACCAGAGCGGTAGAGGAAGGGAGGGGGGGGGGGTATTTAAACAGGCAGTGAAAGGAGAGGGTTAATGATTACCAGGTGATGCGACTCAGAAGTTGATGCTCTATTAATGTGACGGTGTACACAGCGCCGGGCGTGTTTGTGCAACAGCGCAAATGTAGCAGAAAACAGAGACACAGAGAGAGAGAGAGAGAGAGAGAGAGAGAGAGAGAGAGAGAGAGAGAGAGAGGGCATGAGAAAAGAGAGAAAGAGGAGGGAAAAGTAGAGACGGAGAGACCGTGCCGGGCGTGAATGTGGAGGCTGACCCCTCCACCTGTTCGCTGCGAATTTTAAAATGTGTATTTGAGAAGTTCATGAAAAAGAAGTTTTAAAAGAAATGATTTAAAATAATTATGAATGACAGACGTAAATAAAAAGGAGGTTTTTAATAATCATTAATAATTTGTTTTAAATAGATTTGATTGCACAGGATATGAATAGTAAAGTACATTAAGTAGTAAAGTAGTACAGTATTATAAAGTATTATATTCACTGCCGCGCCAAAAAAAGTCACATCTCACAATATTTCATCGAACTGACGTTTGCTTTGATTACAGCCGGGACATCATGTCGATACGCTTATGCAACATCCCAACATTTATATCAGTGCAGAGTTGCATTTATTTCTCTCCACAATTTTGTATTATTGATGGGAGAGTCGGACCACTGCGAAAAGACTTTTTTATAAGATTTGATTACACACAATACATCATTCTTAACCTAATTTTAGTAGTTTCAGTTATCTCCGTAGTTGTTTTCTTTGATCGATGAAGGACAATAATTTGAGTCTTCTGTAACATCTCTGCCACGCCCACAGGATGTGTCTTCTGGCATGGTTGTTTAATGCTTTAACCACTGAGCTATCCAGCCCTATGATAGATATAGACATTTCTACAGCATTGTAAAAAACATAATCTATAAATGTGCACAAATATACACATTATTACATCACCCCGTGTCCCCCTGTCATCTTACTGTAAATAACCTCATAGCGTTATCCCTAGCCACAGTAACACGACTAATCAGGCAGCTTTATCCTCTATTCTATATCCTTAACTAACGGGCGCATTTGTCACATGTTGTTGGGATAAACCAAAATATCAGTAATCAGTCTCGAGATACGTTACCATAACAACCATGGTGCTTTTGCTCGGCTAAGTTAGCATACCTGTCGTGTGGATAAAGATTTCCACTTTGGCAGAATTTGCATTTTTGGTGTGACCGGTCGAAATTTAGTGACATCTGAATTTATATGAAGCTCCAAACTGGTTTCATACAAAAGTGCAGAATATTTTTTATTTATTTATTTATACTATGTATTACTATTATATATAGTAGCATGTAAACGTTTGTGTTAAAAAGTTAACGCTTAATCAGTTTATCTGTTTTGTCTTCATTAAAGCTTTAGCTGGCGTACGACTCTGACACTAGCTGTAGTGTGGTTTGGGACACAGCGTGTGGTTTGGGACGAAGCCCACGATCGTGATCATGTGTTTGGCTGCGGCATTTTGAACGAAGTTGCTGCTGATGAGAACCTGCAGGAGGAACGAACCGATGGAACTAGAACTGGGGTTCACAGATACTCATTAGCCAAGAGAAAACTGTCTAATTAGTCCCCCCCCACAGCTGTTGTGTAAGCTGTGTGTATAAAGTGTGTGTGTGTGTGTGTGTGTGTGTGTGTATTGAAGCGTACTTCTTTGTCCTTTGCTGCATGTCTTGCCGTCCTCCTCCAGGTAGAAACCCGTCTCACAGTCGCACTTGTAGCTGCCCGGAGTGTTGATGCAGATCTGAGAGCAAACCGTCTCGTTTTTGCTGCTGCACTCATCGATGTCTGGAGGACAGAACCAAAAAATATATAAAAATAGAACACAGGAACGAATAACTTTGAATCATTTAGGGGGAAAAAAAAGTAAAAAAGTACAGTATGCACGCAACACCTTGTACTGTCAAAACTAACAAAAAAACAAACACCACACAAAAATGATTCGTCTCTGCACCAAACTCCTGAAAACATGCTGCTGCACGTGACGTTCCTCCGTCTCCGTGACTCACCTAAGCAGTAGGGTTTCTGTCGGTTTCTATGGCGATCTCGGTCGTAGCGGTAACCGGGGTAACACGTGCAGACGACGCGGCCGAAATGATCGGTGCACTGCTGCTCACAGGGAGCGTCGGCACACACGTCGTAATCTATAAACACACACACACACAAATATAATGATAAAATAATAAATAAATAAAATATTTAATAAAATGATAATAAAATGCATAATAAAATGACACTGTGTTATCGTTTTTTATTCTACAATGAATTGATATGATTAATATTAATAACATTCTACAGTATAAAATGCCAGGACAATTTTTATATGGAAAAATGTTACAGGTTGTGTAAAAGTGTTACACATTGCACTTGATGCAAATTAATGGCGATCTCCTTATCTAATTTCATCTATAAATGAACACTCGTAATTAGCGATCGTGAAGATGTTGATTTTACTCGTCACGCTGTGAGATCTAGCTCCAATTTTATAACAGAGTGATAAGTGTGTTCAATGTACAACTAAAGAGAAAATCACAACTTTTTATCAATGTCAAGAGTTTTTCTTTTCTATCCATTAGCAGTTATTACAGTGTTTGTAGCTGTCCTGTAAAGGTCTGTTTGATTGTGATAAAAATCATCTGCATGAATATGTTGGTCAACCTTATGATCACTTACATAACAGCATCACTCACTATCTTCAGAAACATCATGTTTTTGTTTACATTTCTACATTTTAATGTATTTTTACCTGTGGATTTTATTAAAAATTGAATTGCGAGCATAATGCGTTCCGGAAGTGTGCTTGTAATCCAAAACAACCAAAGTGAATTTCCGCCATAAGAAATAATGGAAACTCAGATGATTTGCTCCACAAACCAAAAATATTCATATTAAAATAATGAATACAAAATATAAAGTAAAAAAAATAAAAAATTTTTCTTCATGGTGGCCGTTGTTGCGGTACAGTTACTAAAGAAAAGTCATCATAAAATAAAAAGATGCTTTACGTGCACACGCCTGGATGTTGACTGTACGAGTGATGCACGTTTGTGCGATCCCACAGTGCGTGACAGAGAACCATTGGCTCAGATGTGATAACGTGACGCTCGACAGACAAAGCGTCTGCATACTACAGTACTTATATATCAAGACCTTGCTCGTTTAACAAGTCAAAATTTATTTAAACTTTTTGCTTGTCATGCAAAATGCTCACAGACCGAGTACAGACCAAAGCACTTCTTCTACCTTGATCTGGATAAGAGCGTCCAGATGTCTCAAATGTCCAAATGTCTCAATGTAAATGCAACAACCAATCAGAAGCTTCTCACATCAGGTGTGTCTACAGGGACCCTAATATTCCACTAATAATGGGAATAATCGCCCAAACATGCATCAGTTAAACAGCAAAATCAGAAGCAGTCTGATCCGATCCGAATAAGTGTGTGTGTGTGTGTGTGTGTGTGTGTGTGTGTGTGTGTGTGTGTGTGTGTGTGTGTAAACCTTCGATAGTCTGTACGATAGGCAAATATTAGCCATGTAAAAACTTGAACTGAAAACATACTGTATATTCTTTCTGTGTGTGTTTACGTTACATTAGGTGATGTGACGAGTTTCCAGGAGGGAAATTCACAGTAGCTTCATTTCCTGTTCAGTAAACTCTACGGTCTGAATTTTTCTAACCAATCATAACACAGAAGGCGGGTTTTATTGGAAAACATGAGAAGCCTGAGCTAACCTCAAGTTTGGGGCGAAATCCTTCTCCTTTTATCATATTCCTGGCATATTAAACACACTGAACCACTTTGTGCATATAATTCTGATTGAACGCTTTGAAGATGTAAATGTACGTCTTATCAGATCAGTGTCCATGTACATCAGAATCTCTAATCATGCTGATTTCTGTTGAGGCTCTCTCTGGTTGAGGTGGTGATAAATCGACGGTCACGTCTAACAGAGCAGACCTCCAGGAATTCTTTTAAGATGTTACATTTGTTCTCCAACGTTAAATAAATCATACAGTCTATTAAAACGATTTAATCAACATCTTCAATCGCTTTCAATTTATACTGCGCTAGACGTTAATAAATCACCGTTGGGTCTCTCACATGTCCTTCATGGAGCGTTTCTTTAATAACACTCCTGATTTATCTGCCATTCTGATTCACATGTGGCTCTAATAGAGAGCGAAAACTCCAACCAGTGTAATGAACCAGAACGCAAACAAATATACCAGCTGTCCGAGTCTAAAAGGGGTAACATCCCCATCTGAGGTTACTTCCAAATTTTCTTTTTCAAACTTTCATTTTTATTTATTTATTTTATTTACTATTGGTTTATGTTTGCATTGTTGCATTGTCTTTAAAAATATATATTTTTTATGTAACATCCTTCTTGTTCCCTGCTTCGGCGCTTAACGAGTGTCTGGATTCCTCTAGAAAAAGAAAAAAATTTTTAATCAGATGTCTCATTTGTAAGCATTTAATCTCGCTCTCCCTCGTTACTATAAAAAGACTGACAGCTGTTTATAGACAAATGCTATTACTTAACGGTACAAACTGATACCGCATCTATTTTTAAGCAAGTTTCCAATTACAGCAGATTTCTTTATCGATTTATTGCACAATCGAGAAAAAAGAGAAAGTTTCGATCTGATGAGACGTTCCTGAAGTCCTGTGTTTCTCATCGGATTGGGAAACATCATCTCGGCTCAATCACACGGAAAATCACCGCTAAACTACCTCATATGGACACATAAAACACCCCCCCCCCCCCCCCCCACACACACACACAGAAAGCTCCTCATGGTGTGGCTCAGGACGAGGTTTTCCTCTGACGTTTTATGGTTGAAATCCTGTTTGTGGTTTCAACCACGAAAAATCTCTGAACGGGATGTAAAGAGAACGCTCCTCGGCGTGTCTGATCATTTATAGAGCTTTTATTACTGAACCAAACCTGATGTTAATTATATAGAAAGAAAGAAAGAAAGAAAGAAAGAAAGAAAGAAAGAAAGAAATAAAGAGTTAGGGACAGATGGGAGAAATAGGGATGGAAAAAAAATCAACCTGGTGCGACGCATGATTTATGTGAGAGAGAGAGACGACTGATAAAGAGAGAAGGAAAAGCAAAGCGAGCCAGCGTTCGTACCTTCAGGAATACACTGGCCCAGGACGAACTTAAAGCCTCCGCAGCATTTCTTCCTACAACACATAAAAAAATACAGTGAAAATTAAATTCTTTTCAGTTTGACATTAAATACAGCTCTGACACTTATTTTAATATGGTCTCGTATATGAAATCCACACTCAGTGTGACTCATGCTGTTACAGGAAAAACATCAACAGTGTTATGGTCAAATGATGCTGTATATATTTAAATGTAAAGATGGGAAATATGTTCACACCGCAAAGCACTGTGTGATTCAGGATCCTGATTGGTCAGAAAGTCTTGATTCATCTTCTATAACAGCAGCTCTGACAGTACAGCAGCTACAATCCACAGGTTTATATTAAAGGTCGAGTATTTCTTTAACAGTGGTTAAGACAAGTTTCAGAGCTCCATCAGAGAAAGTGTGTGTGTGTGTGTGTGTGTGTGTGTGTGTGTGTGTGTGTGTGTGTGTGTTTTAATGCTACATCTTAAATAGTGCATCCCTAAATCTCCAAAATAACCTACTGATGAGCCACGACATCCAGACCAGGGGAGGAGCTATTATTATATGAGGTCACAATAGGGGAGAAATCTAATTGTCTTGTTTGAACCCCAAAGCCAATGCAAAAATAGAAAAAGAGAACGTCTGCACACACTCGATTCTATAGTAACAGCGCATTCTGCATTAATGGATTAAAAGACCATGTGATTGTGTCTGTTAAACATTTATGGAAGGAGTCTCCAGTGTCAGATATAAAGCTCTAGCTATGCTAAGCTAAGAGAATTAATCAAGAATGGTAAAGGAACAAGTGTTTAAGCTATAAATGGATACAAATGATGTCATTCTTTAGATAAAACTTATTACATTATAAATGCAGGTATAAAATAATAACAATAATTTAAAAAAAAAACACCCGGGGAAATGTTGTTGCGGTAATCTGATCAACTTCAAAATGGAAACAGTGAGTCTTCTTCATCACACCACGCCGTCGCTGATTATTTTCCTATCACAGCATGGCGCTGAGGTTCGCTTTCAGGATGTTGAGCTGAACATCAGTTGTGTAACCGAAATATCGTTTGCTTAAACTTTGGTGTTCACATTTTGACCTGAACTGAGCAAAAGTGTTCTTAAAGAACTTTCCCAAACCACGTTAATGTGAAATGCATGTGTGTGTGTGTGTGTGTGTGTGTGTGTGTATGTCTTGGCCAGAGCATGTTGTGACTCACTTTTACACAATGCGACACCGATCCAACATTTTATCAATCTCTGCCGGGGTTTATAAAAAAATTTCACAGAACAGAATTATCTCCTGAATGCACTCTGCTTAGAGAAACATTCGTAATGATATAGAGATTATAATAAAATATAAGGAATAAAACACTTGGGGTCATGTTGTTATGGTAAAATAATTAACAACATGAACAGAATGTCCTGGTGGTTCACTCGTCCTTTGTGGTTCACACCAATTGAGATTGATTTTTTTTTTGGTTAATAAATAAGTTTTTCTTCTTCTTCTTCTTTTTATTATTATTATTACTACGATTATTAAAGCTTTAAAAGGAGTGCAGGATAAAACACAAGTGCTCTCACCCGTGTTGAAGTGATATGTTTATAATAAACTTCACGCTAACATTTACTATACACTGTAGTAAACACAGTACGTGTAATATTCAGACAGATGAAGCTCACGCCTTCCTCTGGGTTTAAGGACGGCGAAACGCAACATGGGAATTTCTCTCACCTCTAACGTCATCATTAACATCGCGCGGCTAAGTTTGAGTCGTGTGAGTAAAATCAGTGACAGATTTCTGCAAACCAAAATAACCTGAACTTGAGCGACTCCTCCTAACAGGAATGATTATAACAGACGGGAATAAACAGTCCTGCCAGTTTGGCGTGGTGTTTTATGATAAATTAGTCCGTATAAATCTCCACTGCACAGAAATCTGAACCTGACACGCAACCAGGAGGACGACATTAGAGCAACATGAGTCAGAGAAATGTATCACAACATGCTTTTTATTGAGCCCAGTTTTACCTGAAGGCTTTTCAGACAGCGTGTACCAGAAACACAATAACAAACAGACATGATTAACTTTTTGTCCAATTTCTTTCACATTCAAATATAGGGTGTTCGAGTCAAAGTGGGACTTTTGATTGTACAGAATAGCAGAACAGAGTTTTCAGAGAAAAAAACGTCCTTTATTTCTCTATACAATCCCCTGATACACTAATGCACTTATGTATCACAGTGTCTCACTAGCGCTTGGACACCATCAACGTGGAAAGCTTTCTCCGTACATGATCGGACTGTCTGTCTGATTCACTGAAACACTCAATTCCTCGTGGAAACAGCTTGGAGTGCGGTCAGGACTGTCCGGAGGATGTGGCAATAACTCCCAGGAAAGATCCTATAAAGTGCTGGTGGTGCTGGTGATTGAGAGTGTGTACTGTTCCCTCAGACGGATCTGTCTCTTCAACAAGTTGGCGTTGAAGTATCTGTCGATTTTCAAGGATCAGGCTCAAGTTTAACATGCAGAACGTTCATGCGGCACCTCGGTCCGGGATCTTCGTTCTCGACATACGGCCTTCTTTAAAACTTCTGCACCTATCCAGTGATTTACGGCGGTTAAGAGTCTCATCACTGTACTGTGCTTGAAATCTTCTGTAAATGTCAATCATTGTTACGCCTTCATTCAGCAGAAATTTCATCATGACTTGAGCGGCCCTTGAATATTCTCACAATGACACTAATTTGGCGACATTTCACTTACTGGCGCGATTGCTCACAAACAGATACAGAGCGGATGGATTTATTAAGGACCTCATTACAGACCGGTGACTCCTTCTGAAAGTATGCAACTGTAACGCACGTGGGGCGGAGTTTGAGTAAAACACCAGTGGGTGGCGTCTCTGAGTTATTCTGCAACTGACATTCAAAGCACTAAAAAGTCTGCGTCATTTTATAAGCACTGCATTTGTTTGTTGCTTCAACACAGCAGAAAGATGTTGCTGTTTGTTTCTAGCTACAGTCAAATTTGTTCAGGAGAAGTTGTGTAAGTCAGAATTGATTCACACTTTTTAATTATTTTGGTATAATTAAGAACATCAAATGTTGTAAAATTTATTAACATACTGAAAATATCCCACACCTTTTTGCAGAAAATCGGACAAACCGAAAAGTACATGAAAATTTTTTTCTTCTTTTCATCTTCTGAGTTTTTGAGCGGTTGGTGCTTTACTGCCACCTACTGGACCGGAGTGTGGAATCCAGTATGTGTGTAGATTGGCAGGAAAAGATATTATCGCTTTGCACGAGACATGACATTTAAACAATCAACGACACCAGTTACACAGCGTTGATTAGATTAGATACTTTTAGTAGTTTTAGTTCTTTAAATTCCTAAGAAATATAGCAAATAAACATCAGTGTCGCTGAACAGAATCGAATAAAAAATGACAATGCACAAAAATCAACCCGAATCAAATCGAAAGTCTAACTCAGATTTACAGCTCTCGAGATTTAACAATTGTTGTTCAGGATTTGTAAGTTAATCTAAAAGAGTGTGAAGCTTTGACATGTATGTGACATGGATCAGATTTTCTAATCAGAAAAGATTCACACTGTTTCTAAAAGAATATTAAGAGATAATATACAGTATTATAGTAACGCGCCACTGCTTTGGTGGTCTGATACTTTGGAGGAAAATTATGGGACGGTTTTATGTCTCCTGACATTCCTGCAAGCCATAAATTATAAATCACACACACACAAAGGGCGTGTCACACAGCATCATAAATCTGAGTTGCACCTGATCCTCCTGTTCAGAGGCCTGTCAGACTCACATTCTGCTCAGGGAGAGGAATTAAACTGTGTGACATGCTGCTTTAACTTTAGCTGTCAGCATGTGTGTGTGTGTGTGTGTGTGTGTGTGTGTGTGTGTGTGTGTGTGTGTGTGTGTGTGTGTGAGACAGAGAGAAAGAGAGAGAGTGTGTGTGTGTGTGTGTGTGACCTTCAGACGTATAACACATCCACGCATGGTGAAATAAATCAATCATGGTCATGTGACCAGTCGCAGGATAACACACGGTATAGATCGGGTGTGTGTTATGGCTGGAATGTAAAACCCGAGCAGTTAGACTAATAAAATGGGCTACAACCATCTGATTATTCGCTCATGCAAGGATGAAGGATTGCCGTACATTTCCCCGACTAGAAACTCACAGATTTCTTTCTTTTTATCCACCTCACGTCCTGGAGGCTCGACCTACCCGTGCTGAACACTTCAGCCTAATTAATCACTGAATGACAACAGCGACCTTAAGGAGAGGTGTTCTGAGGGTGCTAATACTTTTAACACAGTGAAACTTGACATGAATTTGAGTAAGAATATGTTCAGATGCTGCTGAACTACAAAGACAAAAAAAAATTCTCAAATGGAGTTATCCTACACAGAGCCACAACAAACACAGTGAACAGGAAGCCAATTAGGATTTGGCATCAATTAAAGCCAAATTGTGTTATTTCTTTAACAAGTAAACGCAGGTTCAGAGTTCACCCAAAGTGTATGTGTGGTGTGTGTGTGTGTGTGTGTGTGTGTGTGTGTGTGTGTGTGTGTGATAATGCGCTAGGTGAAATATCTCTCAGATACTGCATATTTCGTAACTCAAACTTCCTTTATTTCACTCCTTTCCCAAACAAACCATTTCAATGTCTATGTAAATGAGTTAGTGCTGAGCCACACCCCTCCGGAGAACAGCAGGGCTCTTCTTATATGATGTCATATAAGAAAGAATAGATTGGATGTACAATTCTGGTTTTGTGCCATTTTGTAGTGAAAGTAGAGACACTCTGTAGTACAAACTTTGTCCGGTGATGAGAAACACTTAATCACGACAACAAAGGAAAGAAGGAAAGTTTTGTGCTTTCCTTATGCTTGGATATACAGTAATATTATACTATTATATACAGTATATCTGTAGTGAGCAACTGCCCTGTATAGGAAGCCATATTGGATTTGGCCTCAGATTAAGATGGCTGAAACTTTTATGCTAGGGTGCCAATACTTGGAGAGAGAAATCCTATGTAATGAGCAAATACAGTAATTAAGAAGACATCTCTTGTATAGAAATAATATTATATTAGAACAATTGTATTAAAGATGAACCTGTGTTTTAAAAATTCACTACTGATGTAATTCTCATCACAGACCTCAGTCAGGATGAGTTTGTTAAAAAGTGCCCAATCAATGGCCTGTACTGTTATGAGAACCGCCCACAATTAAATTCCTTGTTCAGTATTTATGATACAGTTTACACTAGCGTTAGTACGCCTCGTTGACAGGTGAAGAGTTTCAATAGTTGAAAGGTTAAAGCTAATAATAATCTGCTAATCTTTAATGTAATGAGTGATATATTATTATTATTATTATTATTATTATTATTTGAGGTTGAAGTCCACGTACATGTCTGTGTGTCTCTCTGTCTCACTTATTAATACACAGAAATCACATTCTGTAAGGTTGAGTATCTGACGCCTTGTTTACACTAAGTTGTACTTCTTTCATAGTCAGACAAATACACTTCTCGTTTAAGTAGATTATTAAATCCATCACATAAGTGTTCATGAAATCAGTCCAGGTCTTTGACACGCCCACACCTCGGACCGCTGTGGATATGTCTGCTTTAATGTCTTGTGTTTTATCTCATAGTGGAACTTCACATTAATGCTTTTTCTTAGTACCACAGTTTCAGAACATATGAGACGAACTTGTTTTAAACTACCTGAAAGAAGAATAAACATCGTATCTGTTTGTACATTTTTGAAGATTCAGTTTACCTATTGTACTTGCATTTTGTTGGCTTAATCCAAGCTGTGTCACATGTTCGTTTGTGTTATGTGAGGATTTGGGATTTATAGATGCATTACGATAGTTTCTGTGTCTATTTACAGTATACAGAGTATGCTATCGCGTTGATTGGATCATGTCCACCTCGAGGGAAACAGCGCTATAATCACCCGAAAAAGCGCTGGATGGTGTGACGGACAGTAATTCCTTCTACTCAACATTTTCATTTCAGTCATGGCACAGACTTAATTAATGGAAATACAGAAGGACTGTGAAAGTTTCATTCTGTCCAGCCAGTTTTGTGTGATGCTGTGACAAATTCGGCTGGACAGACATACAGACATACAGACAAGAATCTTTCTCAGGCTGGTTTCTGGTCCTCCAGTTTATGAGACATAAAGATGTCATTGAAAGAGTGAGTTCTGACCAATGTACAGACAAAACCTTTCTTTTATTTATATAGATGGTAAATAGAAACAGGAACAACCACTGGATAAGTGCTAGGAGGTTAAGAACACACACATGCGTGCACACACACACACACACACACACACACACACACACACACACACACACACAAACCTGTGGGGTCTCATTAAATCCACGGATAATGTACTATACAAATGTTTCTTGTTTGATTTTTTGGAAAGAGAGCTTATAATAAAAAGAGCAAAGTATAAAAATAATTTTAAAAAACATAAAATTTTCTATAAAATAAATAGAAGCAAATGCAGCAAACACGACCACACAGTGCGGTTTCATTACTTCTACATATTGTTTTACTATGAGTTTTTTGGTTTACAATTAGAGCACTAATAGTAATAATATGGGATACAGACTGGGTCACACATATTCACGAACACACACACACACTCACATGCACAGGCACACTGAGGAAAAACACTCGGGTTTAATAATCCAGAACGGAGCAGCTGGAGGAAATGAAAGTGCACTGATCATTAGTTAATGATGCTGTTTTTAAGACCAAGCTTTTAATCTAAATCTATAAAATAAAGTAAGCAGGTGGGACTCACATTTATTTATGATCACTTCACTTCTTTCACACCAAAGCATCTGTAAAGGCTAATAAAGAATAAACTCGTGTGTGTGTCTGTGTGTGTGTGTGTGTGTGTGTGTGTAAGGTTTAATTAAATTCTGCCATACGGCATCACTAAAGCACTGAACTGTCCCGCCACTCGTTTATCTTCCTCATAAAACACCGGATACTGAAAGTGTCCTGTGTTACACTAAACACAGATGGATATTCATGACATCATGACGATAGAAAAACACATCAGAGAGTTATAATTCCAGAGTTATATCGTTTCCTCTCCTCTTCCTCTCTTCCCTCTGAAAGGTTTGTAATTACTAATACCATGTCTGAAACTGAAACTCTGTTTTACTAGCATGCTAACTCACTAACATGAAAAAGAGCTAGCAGAATAAATTTACACGGTCAGAATCTTGAAAATTAGTGGAGAATCAATAAAACATTGGGTAACCTTTTGCTAGGCAGACTATCCTGCTGTTAAATAAGCTAGCTAACTAGCCAAGCAACGAATGTACAAATTAGCGCAAAATGTAGACTATGTTAAGGGACTGCACAAACGTTTGTTCACCTACCAGCTTTAAAAAGTTTAACATTTTAACAAGCTTTTAAAAATTTTTTTACTTCTTAATTTCTTTAATTTCTTTTTGTGTATGGGCTGCTGTCGCTATGGAAACAATAACGTACTACAACTACAAATATTAACATAATATTAAATATTAATATATAGAAAAAATATTAACAGCAACAACAATAACAATCACACAAAAAAAATATAAAACTGGTGTTATGCAAAGTTAGCATATTACAAGAAAGTTTGGTTTCTTGATCAACGCTAAGCATAAACATAGTGTTTTTTTAGTCAAACAATCTTTTCTTATTGATAAAACCGACATATCTGAAGTAAAAGATGGTATTTTTGTCATTTTTGTGAAATTTTTGTTAACCAAGCATAACTTTAGCTCGGGTCAAAAACATTAAGGACACAGATTCATCTAAGGTAAACAAACAACAACAAAATCTACAAGGCTAGAGTTTGGTTGTCATTGTCCTGTTATTATTGTTGCTCAGCTCGGCATCTGCAGAGTCGTTCACCCCACCGTTTGTTTATTTCTTTCTTCCTGTCGCCTGCTTCGCTGTCCAAATAATGGCAAGAAGAATAAACCTCAGTCTGACTGGTTTAAAAAAAAAAAAAAACCCTGGAGACAATATAAGCTCCACTCTGATTTCCTGTAACTGCTCATCTGCATTAGCAAGGTGTTGTTTAACGCTAACATACACCGTGGTGAATTTATACATTACATACTGTATATCTGTACTGTTCATCTGGTTTCTTATGGTGTTATGGCTCGATCTGCGTTACAGCGATTGCGTGAGTGTTTCTGATAAATAAACGTGTCACCAAGGGGCTGACTCATGTCTCCTGACACACAAACACACAAACTACACACTCCTGCTGATCCAAAGAATCTCTGGAAACTGATCAAAGACTGTTAATCACAATCACATCGCATACACACACAGCGTCCATGCCATGTGTTTCTGTCTCTGTTTCAGCCACCAGTTATATACGTATGTGTGATTATTGAGCCATTCACAAAAAAATATGCAACAAAGACGTGATAAACAACTAATGTAGTATCAAACACTACATATCTGTTTATTTATTATCTCCTGGGGTAATTTTATCTAGCAGTAATCTCCTGAGGTAACTTCAGCTACATTTACTGACCTTTAACTTGCCAGCATTAACTAGCAACAAACACTGGCTAGCGCTAACCTTGATGAGTGACCTAAGATAACTCATTGGCTAAATAACTCATTTAGATGGTTTAAAAACTGATAAAGCAAACTTATCTGCAGTTCTTTTTATTAGTTTGTTTACCTGTTTGTTTTTAGGAATTTATAATATTTGCCTAAAAAACACAAGCAGTAATCTCCTGAAGTAACTTTAGTTAGGTACCAGTAAACTACTGAAGTGATTTAAGCTACATTTATTGTCCTTTATCTTGTTGACAATAACTAGCAAAAACACTACTTCAGGTAAACTTTGTTTAAAATATTTAGTCTTCCTCCTAAAAATGGAATAAAAATCTACAACTGCTTATCGATTGAGCAAACCTAACCCCCGTACAGTATGTACGTAAAATTGTATAATAAAATCCCTTCAGATCTGGCAGTAACTCTGGGAAAGTTAGTAACCAACTGAGGTAACTTTATCTTTTTAGCAGTAACTCTTTTTTAGTTACTGTTCAGTAAGCTTTGCTAAAAGTAGGAGTAGTAATTTCATTTCCTAGCAGTAACCTCCTAATGTAACTTTAGCACAAATTTTCTTTAATAACATTATCTAACAGTTCGTGAGGTAACTTTATCCGTTAAGTAGTAACTTTCTTTGGTAATATTAGTATGCAGTAATCTCTAAAAGTAAAATTTTGTTTTATTTAATATTTGAAAAAAAAACTCTGATGGTAATTTTAGCAAGCTAATACTTAATAGTTAGTGACATTCTTCTTTTTAATGTAAACTACCAGCGAACTCTATCTTGTCTTACGCCTGATAAGGATTATAACAGTAAAAATACATTTTCAGTATAATATAACCACGAAGGCTGTAAGGGTTAACCTAGTAGCTTGGCATTAGTGAGACTTTATTTTTTTTAGCTCACGAGGGCAGAAGATCATCCAGAAGCTAATCTGCAGTCATTTTGTTTGCGTGAAAACACCTGCACTTTTCTCATTTCACACTTTATTTCTGTAGCCATGAAGGCAGGGATCAGGTTACCTGGATTAGATTTAGAGTGAACACGGTTATCCTTGTTTGTCTTTGACTGCTCCACTTAATTCACACACACACACACACACACACACACACACACACACACACACACACTGATGTAAAGTAAACACAGCAAAAGAATAACCCTCAAAACACTTATTTAACAAGAACCAAGAAGGGGAAAATATAAAAAAAATACTGCTAGCTCAATTTACCACAGCTTACTGCTAACAAATTTAGTCAACAGCAGTTTAATCTAATGAAACAGAACTACTTATTATTTTTAATTCTAAATTTAACACAATAAATAGTTTTTAAGCTAGCTGAAGTTAACACAAAATGTGACTCCCAGCAGCAAGAAGACAACTTGCTAGCAAAAGGAATCCTAACCTGGTTTTGCATCTGTTTAACATTAGGAAGATCAAAGTCGGTACATTCAGCCACAGGGATCCACAGGAGATGAATACTAACTAACCAACTAGTAGCTAGATAGCTGAAGTTACCACAGAAGATTTTCTAGCTTTTTTCCCCCTGAAATAAAAAAGTCGATTTGTAAATAACTGATTATTAGCTTGCAACTTGTTAGAGAGGCTAATGCTAATAGATAAAATTAGCACAGGGGATTAGTGAAACTACTCATGCGCTAGTTAAACTACTTTTAGCGAATGAAGTTATTGGTAGAATTTTTTCACATTTATTTCTAAATATAAGCTAAATGTAAAGCAAACTAACAAACAATTAATATCTCATTCTTTATATATTGATATTGTTCATGAAAAGATGTATAATTACCACCTGGCTGGAACACAGAAAACACTTTTAGTAGTTATCTGTAGTTATGCTAGCTACTGTATTAGGATTACAATTCTGTAGTAAATTTAAAGCCAGCAACGTGATGACGGATCGAAAGCATCAAATGTGATTGACAGGTCATCATAGTTTACCACAGAATGCTAATTCCTGCTTAGTTTGTGATGTACACGCTACACAAGTGTGCTATTTTGAAAGCAAGTTTTAAAAGTCAACTTGGTTTCTATTTGAGCCTCTTTGAACCTCAGCTAATCTGTTTCAGCAGTGTCTAGTCCCTGGAGAGAACAACGTTCACATCTGGACCTCCTCCATGTCTCTTAACACACCACACACACACACACACACACACACACACACACACACACACACACACACACACACACACACACACTATTATATATTACACTTTACATATCAGCTGCTCCTGGTCATGTGCTTCAGTCTGGGGTTTTTTATTCGTACAATATTTCACATTTCTAGATAAATATTATCTGCACTACGGGAACACTAACCGTCCCTCCAGGACATTTTTCACTGGAAGTCTGTCGTTTTCCAGAAAAATGCACATGTATATCATGTAGCTCTGTCACAGCTCGTAGAAATCAGCTGTGTGTGTTTATATAAAGTGTTGAGGTATCAGAATTGTGTTTGTCTAAGACTGTCTGTGTGTGTGTGTGTGTGTGTGTGTGTGTGTGTGTGTGTGTGTGTGTGTGGATCTAATGTTCTTAAACAATTAGATTCCTCTCTGTTCTGGATTCTGATTGGTCAGAAGATGTTGATTAATTGTCTAGAACAGCAACACTTATTGTTCTGTGAAGAGAGGTTTATTTAACATTTATGATCTCCAGTGTCAGCACTTTGTAATAGTCAAAAGTATCGCTGTGTGTATATGTGTGTGTGTGTGTGTGTGAGAGAGAGAGAGAGTGTGTGAATGGTGACGTTCTGTATTAATACACCATTTATCATGATTATATGCAGCTTGGGACGAAGCCACACTGTACAATAACAATATAATGAACGATCGTGCCTGTGTGTGTGTGTGTGTGTGTGTGTGTGTGTGTGTGTGTGTGTGTGTGTATGTGTGTGTGTATGTGTGTTACAAGCATCTCTCTCTCTCTCTCTCTCTCTCTCTCTTTAGGGCAATTTTCAATGAAGCTCATTAGAAACACGTCTGTTCTTTCTGTGCTTCTGAGGGAGGTTCTTGATAATGCATTTCAGATCAGAACACACACAAACACAGACACACACACGCACAGATACACATACACACACTACATTCCTGCGTGCTGAGCACAGCTGTGTTCTCCCCCGCACACACACACACACACACACACACACACACACACACACACACACACACACACACACACACACACACACTTTTTCACTCTCTCTCGGATCGTAACACCCCTGAGCAATCTTTTATGAGTGTTACTAATGCCTGTGTGTGTGTGTGTGTGTGTGACAGGCTCACCAGTTCTGTGCCAAGGTAAAGACACACCTGTCACCACCTCCATATGCAGGTTGTATTAAATACATAATTGGCTTGAAAAGGATGTTTAATGTAGCGTCGCGTCTGCGAGCTCGATCTGACACAGTCATAATATGGCTTTCCACACACACACACACACACACACAGACACACACACACACACACAAAACGTCCTCTTCCGACCAGCGTTATCTCGTTCCTGGCAGGTCTTCGATCGTTCCCCAGCGCGCCTTCAGACCCCCGCATCTGCTCGAGTTGTTTTTAATCTCCGCATCCGCTCGCTTCCTTTAACTGCTGCATCACATTTTTAAACACTGATGCTCGCGTACAACTCCAGAAACACTAATTACAGCACTCATCAATCCTGACTCTACACCATGTTCCCGTAGAGACTCTCGCACGACACAACGTTCCTTTATTAACGCAGGCATGACGCTCCACATAAAGAGATAAAAATATGTAGAATCACCGATATATACTGTATATATGATGAAGAAGATGATTACGGAACGAGTATGGAAGGAAGGAGCCGCCAGTGTCAGAGCTTTGTAACAGTCAGACCTGCAAGAACTCGTGTCACATCTAGGTAAAAGGACACTTATGATGTTTAATTAAAAATATTAAAAATGTATAAAAAAATACATTACATATATCCATGGACAAATTAAAGTGACATATAAGAAATACACTTAATTTAATACTCTAAACAAGATGATTTGCATAGACCCCACCCCTTTATTTTGCATTTTCATTAAGGCATGCATAAAGTGTGTTATTCTGTGCAAGTGAAAGAAGCTATTCTTTCCCTCAGTTTGCAGGTGTTTCGTTTTATTTTAAGTAGATCAGCTCCTCGGTACGGAAGTGTGTTTAAACAACAGCTTGTGTGAAAATCTACAGAACATGAGGTTGCGGGTCAGAGCTGCGGGGTCACCCGGGGACAACTCATTAACCATCTCCGCTTGGTTCTGATTGGCCGAGTTCCTCCCAGCTTTCACTCCCCAAACATGAGATTCTGCAGCTGGAGGGTGCAATAAACACACACACACACACACACACACACACACACACACACACACATATTCTCTATTTGTCTCTCTCTTTTTCTCTAAATCATACCATCATACTTCGCAGTGAGCCAAGACGGCGCGATCCTTTACGCGTGACCTTGGGGTCGGAGGTCTGCGTGCGCTCCAGACTCATCACAGAGTCAGAATGTCTACCTGCTTTTATTATTTTCTCGTGTGTGTTTATTTCGTGTGTTGTTTTGTTCTCCGTGCTTTCGCTCTCTGTTCCTGTTTCCTGTAAACTATTAAAGATCCAAAAGCAATAAAAACAGCAGCGGGAGCAGCCGGGCTGCGAGCTTCAGTTCCACGTGGTGCCCCGTCTCATCTGGAACTTTGTTTTTTTTTTTTTTCTTTTCTTTTTTTTCTACAATGCGATGTTAGAGCGAGTCGTGCATCATTCCTGTTGTTACTGGCTTCAAATAGAAACACAAACTAAAAAAAAAAAAAAAAGGAGAGTATTAATAGAGAGATTAAACTGTATTCAGACGTGTGACATCACATCCTTCAACCTGCTACAAAAAAAACATCTTTTTCACTTTCCCCCAAGTCAGCTGAGAAATATTTGGTGTCTGACGTGTTGACGCAGTGAATATTAATAAACACAATCCACTTCTTATTATGAATGAGGAACTGAAGATTTAAAGCAGAGTTAAACCGATTGCAGGTGTTTTTTTCCGATACTGATTTCTGATGTTTTTGGACTTTTTTCTGGAATTACAATTTCTCTAAAACCACACGAGGTCCCAGGACTTTGTTTTATTCGAGTACATCTCAAAACATTCCCTCCGGGTCCTCTGGTTTCCTCCCACAGTCCAAAGACATGCAGATTAGGATAATTGCCGTTCCCATATTGTAATTGTAGTGTGTGTGTGTGTGTGTGTGTGTGTGTGTGTGTGTGTGTGTGTGTGTCCCATGTCATGGATTGGCACCCAGTCCAGGATGTGCCCCACCTCGTTCCCTAAGTCTCCTGAGAGAGGCTCCAGGCCCCCGTGACCCTGAATACAGAAGATGAATGAATGATTAAAATCCCACTAATAAATGTTATAACAACCAGAGAGGCCAGCGAAGGCTATCATGTGTTTTCTCTGAGACCCGTGACGGCAGCATGTTTTTGAGCTGCCCACGCATTGTTGGAGGGCGTGAAGAAAGCGCTGTCCGTCTGACCGCACTGGTTAGCATCGCTTGCTGCGAGAGTACACGCCTGATTCGACTCCTCCCATCCGCTCATTAGACTCCCAGCAGCAGGATTCAAACTCGCGAACGCGTTTCCATGATCGTGAGCACGGAGCCGGCTTTATGCGAGGCTGCATCTTTATTATCTACTCTACAGTGTGTTTTTTTATTGTTTCTTTTTAATACCGGCCCTTCAGTTCCATCAGTTTACACACATGAAAGTACTGAAGTATCACCGGAAGTCATAAACTGAAAATAACCTTGAAAAAGCAAAAAAAAGTACAAGAATAAAGTGCATTTACTGGGAGGTGATGGCTATCGGTTCAAATCCCTCCGCATCTCTGCAAAGATATTTTTAGCCATGACGGCGAGTCCATCCAAAAAGCGAACATAAAATAAAAACATCAGGAAGATAAAAAAGTCAAAAGATATCCAAGAATTTCTATTGAGAAAACTCTCCGCCTGAGATTTATTTCTTCCTGCATCATTATTCCCAGAATGCTTTGTGTTTTGGAGACGGAGTTGTGTGTTTCCTCTGCTGGCCTCTGGTCTGACAGATTCCTGATCATCCTCTCTCTCTCTCTCACACACACACACACACACACACACATGCATACACAGGTCTTGACATGCAGCTGTCATGCTTTGGCCGTAATTCCTCTGAGTGTGAGGTTTGTTTAGATAAAGCAGGATTTACATGAACGCGGCACCTCGTGCGTCAGGCGTCTTATCTCGTCTGGTAGACAAGATGTGTGGAGAGTGCTAGCGGCGTAAAGTGCGCGTGTGCTAAAATGCCTCGCGGAAATGGATTACGCTCTATAATGTTTAGAGGAATCTGAAGGAGTCGGAACGTCTGAAAGACACTCGCCCACGTGTGGAGACGGTGGAGGGTGGGAGACGGAGACGGAATCGGATCACGCGTGCATGGTTAAAACCTCGGTCTGGAGCCGGGACGACAGATAAAGTTTTGCCAGAATTATGTCGAGTTCTGGTATCAATCTTTCCTTAAAATGATTTGATTTTCTTGCATCTGGTGCACATGAGGAACCGTCACAACCAGGATTAAACGCTCTCACTCGACTCCACGTCCTCATCAATCCGACTGCCTTGTACCTCACAGCGCAGATCGAGTTTACTGCTGGTTACGCAATAATACACCGTGAATACTTACAGTAGTTCAGAATGCGCTTTATCCTGTTCGTCACGTGTGATTAAGGAGTCACGGAAACACGATACAAACAAGGAAAAGCACGTCACTCGATTAGCTAACAGAGTTTGCAAGCATCATTACGCATTGTATGAATAAAATAAAGCTATTTATTTAAAAAGTTTTGAGTCTGAATCCTCAGATTGTCTGCAGCGTTTGTTTAGAGTCTCGTCACTCGGACGTTCCGCAACATCGAGAACCGTTAAATCATGCGACGTGTCGTCTGTTATAAACGTACACATGGTGATCACTGGGAAGCTGATGTTGTGTAAGAGAGATAACACACTCCAGACCGTGCAGTTGAAAGGCGAAACATGCGAACTGTAATACACACCGAAATGATTAAATTACGCCTGTGGATAAAACTAAAACGTCTCCCCAGCGGCGGCGCGTCAAGGCCCGATCGCTGCTCCAGACCGAGTGTTGAAATGCAAAGGTTTTTTTTTTTTTTTTTTACAACAATGATAGTTACAGTTTCAGTTCATCATAATTATAATTAAATATTTATATCTAAATAAATAGAGTCACACAATCATTTGTGTCATGACTTTTTATACAGTAGCTCATACAGGAACCACAGGTTTTTCTCATCATACAAACGGAAAAAGTTCCATCTTTCACTGTCGGTGCTCCTTGGTATAGAGGGCGTGTCCTAAAGTTTGAAGGCGGAGCTTTACATTAGAGATCAGACTCATTCTGATGTTTATGTAGGAACTGTGGTACTTTTAATTTTAATACATGTTTTATTTATATTTATGTTCGCATTCAAGGTGTTAATAAGTTGCAGTCTATCTATGATGCTACAGGTGGCGCTCTCTAGACTGTTCACACACTGGCAGGCAGCACATCATCCTTTCCGTTCTTTGTTTGTTTTCTGTTAATATTTTCTTTATTTTTTCTTTCTTTCTGTATGTCTTTCTTTCTTTCCCCCAATCTTTCTTTCAGTAGTCTTTCATTCACTTGTTCTTTCTTTTGTTAATTTTTCTTTTTCTTTCATTTTTCTCTCCCTTTTTTCTTCATTCATTCTTTTAATATTCCTTTTTCTTTTTTTCTTGTCCTTCTTGCTTTACTTTATTCAGTTTTTATCTCCCTTTCATTTCTTTAATTTGTTCATTTATAATTTCTTTTTTTTACTTCTTTACTCTTTTCTTTCTTTGTTAATTTTGTCTTTCGTTCTTTCTTTTTCTCTTGTCTTCCTTTTTTGTTCTTTCTTTCTTATTTCTCTCTTTTGTTATTTATTCTTTCTCATTTTTCCTTCATTTCTTCCCCTTTTCTTTCTTTTTTCTTCTTTAGTTGGTCTTTCTTGCTCATTAAATCATTAGTTCAGTGATTGATTGCTTTTTGATTCATGCATTTACACGGTACAGTGTGGAAACAGCATAAATCGAACACAGTCGAATTTTCTCTGATTCAGGTGTGAAGACGTTTGTGACCGCGGTGTGAACATGTCTACTGAAGCTTTGCTGTTTCATTCGGAAACAATTTCACAGCCGAATGAAAACTAAATGAAAGTGAGTCTGCAGCATAAATAAAGGATGAAGATGTTAAAATCGAACTCGCGCGTCAATCATCTCTCCAGTCAGGTCTCGAGTTTCCTGAGTAAAATTCAACCTTGGTGTACTTTTCTTACAATTATATCCTAATTGCGCTCGTATGTTTTTGGGGCAGAACCCAGGACAGTTTGTCTTGAAAGCAGAGATTACAGTAAAGACTCGCCGTCCGCGCCGTGATCCGTCTCCATAGACGCTGATTATCCCCGGTGAACTGCGCGGAGCTGCGCCGCGGGATCATAAATCACGGAGGTGTAAATGGGAATTACTCTGGATGGAGACGTCACATTCCTGACTCGTACACGTCACCTGAACACGCATCCGGAGCCCATGTGGAGTCGTTTACAATCGCGTAAATCACGCTTGACGTAATCGTAATATAAATACATTCGCGGGAATTAAAGTGATGAGGTTTGACTTTGCCTCTTGTTAACGCGTGAAGACGTGGGCGTGAAAGTGTTATTAACACTTTCTCCAGCAAAATTCGGTTTCCGTGGCGACTCCATTAATGATGTATTTCCTCCAGAACACGACGTCTGGGACTGATCCTTTAACTTACAGGTACAAAGTGATATCCGACCTACTGTATACGTCCTGCACTCCCATTGGTCAGGAGGTGTTGATTAATTCTCTCTCACTGCAGTTTCTCCAGGAAGGAACGTCTTTGATGGAATTTCTTCAGGACAGACGAGTTTATGCTTCTTTACAGTTTATAGCTGGATTTTATGGTTTTGTCTTGTTAATATGACGAGCTGCTGAGGGTGCGAGTGTTTACAGCTGCTATAGGGGAAGTGACAACAGGAAACGGGTTCACCAACACCACTGTAACAATAAACGGATAAAAGCTTTAAGTTTTTCGTCCCTTAATAACTCTGTAGTCGTTGGTACGCTGCTGCGCGGTCACAGGGATCCAACACTTAGGGGGCGCTGTTAGAGAAAACTAATGAACGTCAGTGTATAAACATCAACTGCACTTCAGCACAGCCTGCTTTTCTTTCTTTCTTCATTCTTTCTATTGTTAGTCTTTTCATTCTTTTTAGTCTTTTTAGAGTTTACTACTTATTTTTGTAAATTTTTGTCTCTATTTTCTTGCTATCCTTTGTTAATTTTTCATTCCTTTCCCCCCTCTTTCTTTCTTCCTTTCTTCTATTTTCTTTCTTTTTATCCTTTCTTTAATTAGTCTTTATTTGTTTCTTTCTTTATTTTACTTTTCTTAGTTTTTCTTTTTTGTTGGTTTTTATTATTTCAGTTTTTCTTCCTATTGTCTTTTGTTTCTTTTGTTAGTCTTTCTATCATTTGCAGTTTCTTTCTTTATTTTTGTTCATTGTTTTCCTCTTTTTTCCTCTCTCTTCCGTTTTCCTTTTTTTTCTCCCTTTTATCTTTACTTTTGTTGGTCTATCTTTCTTTCCGAGATTATCTTTCTAGCTTTCTCTTTCTTCTTTTCTTCTGTTAATCCACTTTTTCTTTGGCTATGTTTTAATTCTTTCTTCCTTCCTGCTGTCTTTCTCTTCTTTGCATATCGTTCTTTTCTTTCTTTCATTTTAGTTTTCTTTTCTTTTGTTGTTATTCTAATACTCTGGTGCCTCTGCAGTGGAGTTTTTACGACTCAGACTGATGATCTGTGTTCACGTTGGTTCTAAACTCAGGTGACGTCACACAGGTGAGTGTGAGATTCAAAAACATGACGAGGTAAAGACGTGTGTTTACAGGGCGGGTGTGTCTCAGTCTCCAGCTTCCAGATTATTCTATAGGATCAAAGACAAAAACTCTAAATAAATCATCGGGTCAAGAGAGGAGCAGAAACACACACACACAAGGACACTAATGGACATCAAAAGACCACCCTGTGTTTGATGGTTAAGTCTCACACACACACACACACACACACACACACACACACACACACACACACTAAATCAAAATATTATTGCAACCAGAGAGTCTATAATTCTCTACTTTAACTAATGACTGTTGTTTTTACGTGGAAATAAAAATCTCACATGATTATTTCAAGGTCAGATTCGATCCAAACGCTGCGCTCTCGAGTCTGACACGACAGAACACTGCAAAAAGTAAAAAGAAAGAAGGAAAAAAGAAGAGGAGAGAGAGAGAAAGAAGAAAACAAGAGGTGCCACAGCTGATGGGAAAGTGCTCGACCTGCAGGTCATTTCAGCGTCTAGCTGACTTTCAGTGAAAGCACTTATAATAAATGAGTCCACTTGGGTTCCAGGATACGAGGGATTTGGAATGCTCACTCTCGCTGTCTGCTGCTTTTTTATGATAAAAGAATTTGCGCGTGATGTCTAGCTTTAGCTCCGTGACCAGCTCAAACCCGACACGTTCTGCACGGAGGAGTAAATTCCCTGAAGAGACTCGGTCCCGTCCAATGCAAACACGCGGCTCGGTCCAGGCCGAGAAATCCCACCCGAGCACGTCTGGGCCGAGCGCGTCCCTGTGTGCCATCGCGCCCGGCACCTCTTATTAAATGTGAAATGTTCTCGCCATTATGTTACAAACAGCACGGCCTGGATCATCACGTGCTGCTTTTCTCCCTGAATGTCTCTGGAATCGTAACTATTTTGGCTCTGAGCATGTTTTAGTTCTCCTCGTCACTTCCACACACTTATTAGCGGATCCTTTCAGATTCGTGATGGTGTTTGATTGATCTGTGTTTATGGTCACGGGTTTTACTGCGCTGATGAGCTGTACGATTTTATTTAGGAAAAGTTAAATGCTCGGATGTCCTCATTCTGATTTGGTAATAAAATTAAACAAGTCCAGCTGATAAAATTCTCTTCCACCCAGCCATCGTATAATAATAACAATAATAAGACTGCTCGAGTCCTGGCCTGGGTGGTGGGTGGCCTGGAGACTGGACCAGGAACTCAGGGCACATCACAGGGCACAGGCACACATACACACACTACGGGCAATTTGAAATGCTAATCATGCGTGTCTGCGGACTGTCGGAGGAAACCGGAATATCCGGAGGAAACACAACAAGCACTGGGAGAACATGCAACCTCGACACACACACACACACACACACACACACACACACACACACACACACACATCGAGCAGAAACAAGATTCAAAACCCGCAACCCTGGAGGTGTTAGGCAACATGAAATCAATCCTAGTCCCACTAGGGTTTAATTTTTATACAAGTTTACTCAAAGCCAACTGAATAAAAAAAAAAGATTAAATCATAATGAGTTGCCCAAATATAAATTCTCATGAGTGCAAAGTATAGATAAATAGATAGAGTTCTTTATTAATCCCAAAGGGAAACTGTATCGTTACAGCAGCCAGTTCACATCTTATATGACAAGTAAGCAACAAGTAAGAAGGAAAAGACAAAAAAACAATGTTTACAATTTACGATGCATTAAAGAGGCAGGGATACGATCAAATAATATAACGCCAATGATAATTGTACTGTATATACGGGTGGGAACGAAATTACATAAACTGTACATAAGGTGCACCAGCAAGTAGTAACAGAGAGAGTGAACCAGCAAGTACAGTGGAACCTCGGATTGCGAGTAATGCGGTTTACGAGTGTTCCGCAAAACGAGCAAAGATTTTTAATAAATTTTTACTTGAAAAACGAGCAAGTCTTGGTTTACGAGTGTCATGTATCACATCGCTCAGTTTTGACACTGAGTGTCACATGATCACAACCGAGCCAATGTTTTTTCTCTCTCTTGAGCTGCGTGGGTAATTGTCTTATGCGAGTGTCATTAGCGATGTTCCTTGCTAATTTTTTCTGATAAAACAGTCTTTCCCTGAATGTGTGTGTGTACACGCACATCACACACACGCACGGCGCCTGCGCGCACAAACGGAAACACTTATTTGTCTGGATTTATTTTTACGTTTTTTAAAGGTAAAGTGCAGGCCATGCTGCTGTGCTGAATATCAGCCCTCGTGTCTATGACCACATCACAGCCGTGCTGATATTCACTACAACAGCACGACCTCGAATGGTGTTGATTAAATATTTTTTCTATTATAGAATACTTTAAATTTTTTAAAGACTTGTTTATTTGGTAAGGTTCAAATGTTTCTAAAATTCTGCTGGTTGTTGACCAAAATGGAAAATTTTTATGTAATACTTAAGCATGATTTAAATTAAATTCTGATTTAGCTCGATATTTGTCTTGAACACTGTACAGTACATTTTTCTTTCTCATCTTTATCTATATTTCTTTTTTTAAATTCTCATTATATTTAAAGTTCTGTAATGACATAATAAATGAAAAACAGCATATTTAAAATATTTTAAATGAGACCATGACGTGCATCATGTGCTAGCTTTTCCCATATATTTAATAAGAGTCTTAAAAAACTTTAAAGTCTGCACTGTTCATTCCGTATATTATTAAATATCAGATCGTTGCTGAATTCTGGATTGTGATTGGTTAGAGGGTGTTGTTGATTAGTTTCCTGCGCCGGCAGCTCTGACAGATTGTTTAAAGTGCGCTGTTGTTTAATAAAGAAAAACGTGCAAGGTTTAACGTTAAGTTTCACAAGTTAACACTGCATTTTTTGGTAAATCAAAAAGTTTAATAAAAAGAAAAGAGCAGGCGAGCGAGAGCAAAAAAATCCATAATGTGAAAATGTAACTATAAACATAAAAAAAAGGAAAGAGGAAAGACTAAGGGGGCGGAGCTTTAAGCAACCTGGTATGGAACTCATTTAATGCAATCTGAATGACGCCAGATTCTCAAAACAAACTCAGAATGCATGATTGCTGTTGTAGAGTTAGAGAGAAAGCTCCTGAAAGCTGAGATCCTGTGCACTAATACAAGATATCAACATCATCAGCATCATCATCATCATCATCAACCTCTTACACGCCCCCAAGTTCACATCCATACCCCAAACGTTTCTTACTCCATCAGTCACCTGAGCATGTGATACTGAGAGGAACACCGTGTTCTCGTTTTTCCCCTCAGAGCTCCAACCTCAGACCTGTGGGACAAACCAGCATCTCTGACCTTCAACCAAAACCCTGAATGCACAACCTGATCAGGAGAGCACGCCAGAGAAACTTTTACTCCACTCACATTTCACAGCAAGGTAAAAAATATTTATGAGCGTGTGCCGAGTCTGGTCTTTTTTTTCCCCGTCAAATTTCTTCAAAGGTCCCAAATCCCAACCTGGGACACGTGGAGAAATCTTCCTGCCATTATAATGCACTGAGTTATTTGCAGTCACTCTACCGTCTAGAAGTTTCCATATCCATCCCGGATGAGCATCTGGTTGTGGTTAGGTGCAGCAAGAAAAAGAAAAGAAAATAGAAAAACAATTACAAATCCAATATCACTCTCCCTCTCTCTGTTTATCGGAGCATCTAAATAAAGAGTGCTATCTCGTTTGAGGCTACATGTTAATTGGGCCAAATTTGGAAAAGATGTGCATGAAAAAATGACAAGACCATGAAAGAGAGCAAACCGATAATGCTCTGGCGACGTCTGGGCCCAATAAACAAGCGCAAGGAGGAAGTCCAGGTTGTCTTCAGATCACAACACGGATCGCACGAAGCCCGTCATCCGGACAAACCCCCGGAAATTACACACAACGTGCCTGTCCATAAGCTGTTATATAGAAGCCGAGTAACTCGAACCACATTCCCGCCCGGCCTCGGGCCAAATCCGTGGCAGAATTACTACAAGCAGCTCTGACAAGCAGGAAACACGTTGGTTGATGGAGAATATTTTCTGAAAGGTACGGAGCAAGTGAGCTGCCAGCCTTTTACAAATCGTTACAACAGACTGTGCATTATATCGGTGGCTTGAACTATTTTATGGAAACGTTCAAGATGGGAATCTGGGCGAATGATGTCTTGTTAAAGCAGCATGGCTCCGGGATATTCACTTACTGCTGATAAAAGGGCTTCTCTTAAAGTCTCGGGTTACCCTGTGTGAGATCTGAAGAGATATGATAAGTAACATTCTGGTATTTTGAAGTCTGGGGTTCAAGTTAAAAAACGTTAAAGTTAAAAAGGGGCCAGGAAATCGTAATGCGTTCTCATAATTCACTTCATACATGCCTTCAGTTTATGCATTTGAAATTCTCTATACAAAAATATACACTGATGAGCAACAACACTTATCGCCATCGCCAGGGGACTTGAATAACCTTGATAATCAATTATACACCAGCAAACTGGTGCCCCAAGGCTCGCCCATGCCCACTGGGACCAAAGTCCAACTCGTCCGGTCCGGTCCCACAGAAAAGCACAAATCACCAAAAACTCATCATAACACCCAGTGCACCACAGCGCTGCACTGCACACGGGCACCAGCAGGCAAAGAGTTTCAATTTCAATCACACCTCATGCACCCAATGAATCCACTAACAATGTCCCATTGCCAAACACCACAGCACGCCCCCAGAGGTCCTGTGTAGACCAGCGCCGCCCCAGTGGCACAAAGGGAACCTACACCTTACTTGGCATAATGTTTTGTTTTTTAATGTTAACAATTAACTGGACAATGTATATATACAGAGAGAGACCTGAAAAATGTATATACACTTCAATAGTTGTTATCGATTCCCTTTTTTATTTTATTTTTATTTTTTTAAAACTTTTTTAAACCTCAAATTAAATTATTGCAGCTATGTTTCCTCTAAAGATGTCAGTAGTCTCACCATGGTAGATGCTATAATGTAACCATAAGCAGAAAGGCATATATTTTTCATCTTGAAGTCTGTATATAAATTTATTGCGCCACTCTGTATATAAATCTTGTTTCAAATGTAAACTTGAACACTGAAACAAAACTTACAAAGACATAAACCATTGTAACACCATCATTGTTCACAGCACTGCTCTAGCGGAGGAATGGTGTACACATTCGATTTTTAGTAAACATATCTGTAGGATATGATTTATACTTTTATGTATAAAATAAAGTTATTATTATGATACGATTGTTTCGCTGTTTCATCCAACTGGGCATCTGACTTGTTACTGGCTTTACACCTGATGCCCTTCCTGACACTATCCTCATCTTTTTAATGCAGACTTGGGACTTAAGGACAGACCGGTGAGACACCCAGCATGGAGTGGGAAGGTTTAGTGTATTGAAAAGCTGCCAGTGAGCCACCGATATCCTAATATAGATGCAAAACGGTCACAATACACTTTACAAGAAACTGCAGGTATAACTATTTTTATTAATTTCATTCATTCTCATTGAAATGACAAATTTAATAAAATAATTAACATTCACACACCCTTGGATTGGAAGCCTCTGATTTTATGATAACTTTGTTTTTAACCCACATTTTAAATGAATATTATTGTGTTATTTTTCATTCCTGCACCATTATTTTGAATTATTATCTGGTTATACTGACCTACAATGTAGTTATTTTCCTTGTCCTTATTTTAACTTACAATCTGATTATAATGTTTTACTGAGTCTCCTTTAATTTATTTATTTTTTCATAAAGAATGACTTAGTTTGTCAAAGAAGTGAATGTTAAGTCAAAACAGAATAAAATAATGAGATAAACGATTAGTAAGTCAAAATACTGAGATATTAGATTAAAGTAATGAGATATAAAATGCATATTAATTAGAAAGAAAAATTAGTACTTAGTATGTCACTTTGTTTACTTATTATTGTTATTTTAACTTACTATCTATTTATATGACTTACTGTAGCATTCAGGGTCCAGGTTCGATTCCCAGTCAGGTTTGATTCCCGTCTCTGTGTGTTTGGAGTTTGCATGTTCTCCCCGTCCTTGGTGGATTTCCCCTGGGTACTCCGGTTTCCTCCCTCAGTCCAGTGCAGATTAGGCTAATCGGTGTTCCCAAATTGCCCGTAGTGTGTAAATGCGTGGTGTGAGTGTGTGTGTGTGTGTGTGTGTGTGTGTGTGTGTGTGTGTGTGTGTGTGTGTGTGTGTGCCCTGTGATGGACTGGCACCCTGTCCAGAGTGTACCTGCCTCATGCCCTAAGTCTCCTGGGACAGGCTCCAGGCCCCCTGCGACCCTGAATACAGGATAAAGCGTATAGATGATGAGTGAGTGAAAAAGACTTCAGTCTACTAATTAATATTCTAATTAATTAATTTAACTTATTAGTATTTGATTATTAAGCCTTTACTATGTCATTTTTGTTGTATTTGTTTAATTTTTTCTTAAATAATGACTAAGTATGTCAAATAAATAGATAGTAAGTCGAAATATCAAAAATAAATTAATGACTTAGTAAAAATAATGACTTGGTAATCCAAACATTAAAATATTAATTAGTAAGTAAAAAGAGCGACTTACTGAGTCACCGATTTACTTGTTTGATTTATTGAAATACTTACGAATCATTACTTTAACTTAGTACCTCATTATTATGACGTGTTAATTGATTTACAGTATGTCATCATCATGTCATATTAATATCATATTAATATAAAAGTGTAATTATTATGTTTGTTGCTTTTTACTAAGTCGTTATTTTAACGCAGTAATAGCAATTGTTATGTTGCTATTTTGACACGGCATTTAAAAAAATGAACATTGAGTTTTCAATGTTTTGAAGGTTTAAAACTGTATAAACATTTTTGTAGTTTTTCGCAGAAAAATATCATGTTTTTGTTTTGTTGTAAAAAATAGATTGTATACAACAAACCAGCTTTATTTACCCTGCCTCATGCGAGCGATCAGCATTTTGATGGTAAACTTTCTGCACAGGACATATGGTTATGATAAGCTGTGTCATGTCATAAATATTCATAAATATTCACCCCCCTCGGGTATTACTTATACAAACCAACTGTGGCAGCGGTGCAGCCCGTTGTCTCTTTATAGAACTTCACACACCATGGTGGAGATGATTTTTCCCCCCAAAAGTATTTCCTCACGCTGTGTCCAGGTAGTTGTGGATCAGCGGTGAGGAATTCTGAAGAACTGCCACAGTTTCGTAAGGTCAAGACTGCGACTGGTTCAGTCAAGGACATCTATTTTCCGTTTCCCCTGCAGCGCTGCTTCGGCCGTGCTCTCAGGATAATTGTTCTGTTGAAAGACAAACCTCTTTCCCAGTTTCAGCTTTTTGGCAGAAGCTTGAGTTCTTTTTTTTTTCTGAACTCTATAAAGTGTACTGTTCATTTTTCCCGTCATTTCTAATCAGTTTGCCAGACCCTGGTGTTGAAAAGCATCCTTATAACATGACACCTCTGCTGACATACCTAATCCAGTCCATTTAACCAGGTTTAATCACGAACCGAACAGCAGTTCTTCATCAGATCTGCGTCTCCAGCACAGAAGCTCAATCACAAACCTGCCAACGTTCTCACGAAGCATTTAAATTACAGTAAAAAAATTTTATCCAGTGATATAAAGTTTCGTGTCCTTTCCTAAAGCACAGTTCCAAATATTTTTTCCAAGACTTCTGTGCAAATGTTCTCTTTATTTCCCTAAATGTTTTGTTAGGATTAGCATTTAATTCTACTAATAAACGTCATATTAGTGCTGAGAATAGATGCTGAACATTAGGCCGCAGATGAGATGGATCCTTTTCTTTTCAAAGTTTTCCCTAAATTTCCATACTTACCCAGGCTTTAAAGCTCATGTGTTTCCAAACCTGCTGGAGAACCATGAAATAAAATAATTGCTGGTTTAGCAGATGGCAGGATCAGCTCTCGTACAGCATCTCTGGAGAATCAGAGGGTTAATGGTCTTGGGAAAACAAACAATGGCATTCCAGAAAAATATGGGATTTCAGCCCGCAACATTTCCAGTCACTGGTGCGTTTACTATTAGCATAAAGATGATGGAAATGATGGAAATCACTCGTGCGCGGTACAAATGTTATTGATTTGTCTTTTTTACAGTACAATAAAAGCCATGACGAGTCACTCGGTCAGCTTCATGCTATATTATATTATATCTTATACTGTATGTTGTTCACAACGAGAAGCCATATAGTAAGAATATAAAAAAATATGAGAACTAACACCACAATTTACTTATCTTGAGGTGTTATTACAAGAAGAGACAATACCTTGGACATTGTAACACTGATTCCAGTAGTTTACATTTGATAGAATACCAACATCAGCGCTGATCTCTGAGGAATTTTTATTATCACATCCAAAAATTTAGTCCTTCAACAATTCCCAGCTAATTACTTGCTAGCTAGCTTTCCTGAAGCTACAACAGCTAGCAGTCTTGGATTGACCAGCACTTACTAGTGACAGATAAAAAGAGGTGGAAATTAAATATATAAATATATACAGCGGTTCCTCAGCCTGTGAACGTCCCACCTTGTGAATTTTCTTCATAAGAACTAAAATTTGGCAAGAAATTTACCTCAGTATTTCTGCCATACGAGAGACCGAGTACTTCCAGTTGCGCGTACTTCCAGTTGCGCGTACTTCCAGTTGCGCGTACTTCCAGTTGCGCGTACTTCCAGTTGCGCGTACTTCCAGTTGCGCGTACTTCCGGGAGCCGATCAGAACTTGCTTGCGTCAGTGGAAAGCCGAAAGAAGCGAGCTTACATATTTCTTATGTTGTTTTTTTTTAATTCAGGGCCACATTTAGTGAAGACACAGCAGCATGAGCCCCAGAATGTTATCAAGGACGGCCACAAGAAGAAACCGGAGCCGCTTTCAGTTTGGTTTTTAAAGCAGCCCGTGCCGAGAGGAATCATAAATTAGGATTAAATGAATTCATGGTTTAATGCCTATTTATGTCATATTTTACTTCATTCACACGTCTTTTCTAAATGTTTTCATTGTTTGTCATATGCAGAAATATGATTATAGTGTTGGAAAATAGTAATATTGGTCATACTTTTGGGTGGCTGGAACGGATTATCTGGATTTACATTATTTCCTATGAGAAAATGCGTTTCACAACATGAAAATTTGCCTTAAGAACTAATAATGTGAGCAAGGTATCATGATAAAACTAACTTTTCCTACCAATGAGCTACCATAGCTTCCAATCACAGGAAACCCTAATCACTACTAACATTCACACCAGCAAGTCCGCGGTATACAACACGCCGCTAATCCCGCTGAACACGGATCTGATATTGACGCGTCCCACAGGAGACGACCTCCCGACCTCCTGAAACACGGCGCTACCTGAGCGCCTCAAGAGTCTGTCGCTCCAGGAGAAACTATACAGCAAAGAGGAAAAGTTACGACATCACGTCGAGATCTCAGAGCGTATTTTCCCTGCCGTTTCAGTCGTTCCAGACCCGATCGGACCGTTACGTTTCAGCGGCTTATATTTTTCGACTAATACCTCCAGTAAGTTTACAACTCATAAGGTGGCTGACTTTTCCTCCGTGGTTTTTAGTGGAAAAAAGAATAGAACAAATATATAAGGGTCAGTCTGAGATCAGGCCTTCGGGAAAGATCAGCGCAACGAGGACGGGGTTTCGCCAAACCGATCCTGACTGGCAAAAATATTAAAATTACAAATAAAGAAATAAAAGTGCCCGCAGAGTTGCAGCACTGGCTTTATGTCAACAAAAAAAAAAAAAGAAGAAAAACCCTGAAACACAGAACACAAATCTGAAAGTAAGCGAGGGCATTTAGGTTTTTGGTGTAGTACAAGTGTTTAACAGCGGGTCAGAACGTTTCCTCTGGCTGTAGCTGAGGGATCTCAGGACTGATGAATTACTGAGTGTTTTCCTAACGGAGGAATGAATTAACACTTAAAGTGAGCGTGAAGTATGTAACACGGCGAGGTGAAAACAGATCTGGACTCCAGAGGTGTATAATTAAGTAATAAATCACACACTTGTGGAGCACTTGAGAAAGTTTGGGGTGCAGTATGAAAACATTGGGGTGATAGAAAATATGAATTGTGATATTTAGGTTTGCTCCACAAATCAGTAGCGCTGCAGGCACATGCTTTCTAATACGAGGAAATAAAAAAAATCAAGCAACTACTACAGTATATATCCAGTTCTTTAATTATGAATTATGTATGTACTCGGAGACAAAATGTCCCCTTGATGAAACTGTAATACATGATTACATACAATTTTATCTTTAAAAGATTATAAATAAGATAAAGCTAATTAAATGTTACTGTAAGTTTTAGACCTGAAAGGTTAAAAACAAGCACCTAGTCTCGCACTGAGGGGGGTAAAAACCCTGATCCACGACTTCATAATCCCATAAACGTCAGTGAGTCAGAATTCTGAATCAAAAAGCCAACTTTATATTTAACAAGAGGAAAATAATGACCAATTAAATATTACAAAAAGAAAAATATATATATTTCACTGTGGTAACCAGTTTAACAACAACGAAGGGAAAAAGAAATAAAAAATGACAACAACCTGGCAAATCTTTATTCCTGTATCTGTAAAAAAAAGTGAAAAAAAAAAAAAAACAAGCTAGTGACAAAAACAAAGTTTAAAGCTGATACACGGGCTGTTCAAGTGAAACCGGGACTTTCAGCTGAATAAAGGTTTAACAATTGACATTGTCGCAAAGCAGCTTTACACAATCGAAGGAGTTATAAAAGTATAAAGTTATAGATTAATAAAAGTGATTGACATTGACAAAGGACTTCAAGCTCAGTACGATGATGAGCTGCAGTAAAACATCTGAAAGGTGGAAACGTTTTAAAGGTGACTGTACATCTGTAAATCGACAGCACCAGGATGCGGAAGAGACGCGTCTGTCCGTGTGAACTATACACACACATATTCATTAACACCACTTACACGTTACAGGAACTTGACTGGAAGTTACTGCCACGTCCCCCGTGCGGTCCAGCCCTCGCTCAAAGACATTTCCACATGTTTGGAAACGCTGATAAAGGAGTTCCTGGGAGGCCAGTTTTTCAGACAGGCGGTCCATTAGTGTATCAGGGGATTATATAGAGACATAAAGGGAGTTTTTACTTATTATGCACAATCTAAAGTCCCGCTTTGACTTGAACCCACCTGTGCAACATGCACTGTATATTAATGTTACTATAAATGAATAAAAAATGGGTGATTTTTTAATTAAATACAAATATTACAATTATGACACGTAGCGATGAGATAAGAGGAATAAAATATACAGGACGCAAACATATTGATTATTTTTCTCGAACAACACGACACACAATCTGCTAACAATTATAATCACTCGAGCCGTTTATAGTTACAGTTACATTTAATGTTCTGCGACGTCCAACAAAGGCACTCTGATCTTTTCTTCACCTTCACTGTCTATCAGAAATCTAGCAACAGATGGATTAAAAACAACCCCGCAGAGCTGAGGACTCGAAACGCGGACGTGCCTGTGTGCTGAACGCGGTCCAACTGGAACGAAATGAAAAACACTAATACGCTCTTTGACTCCGTGCCACTCTCCAGAATGCCAAAGACGTAAAAAAAGGCAACATGTGGAAACAGTGAAATGGCAACGCGACAACAGAGAACCATTAAAGGCGTTTAATATTTGCGTCAGGCTCGTGCAGAGACGCGTGAAATCTGGAACGGTCTCTGACAGAACTCCGGCGCTCAACGTTCCGGGGTCAGATCGCGGAAACCTTACGAACCTCTCCCGCTTCGACCCCCTGCATTTCACTAAATCCTCCTTTTACAGGTGTGTTATTGACACCCGGGATGTAGTGGACACCGAGACACGGTGCATGTGGTTCTGCTTCGAAACCTGCGTCTGCAACCTGCGTCTAGATCCAGACCCGGCCAAGGCAGCGACATCTGATTCTCTTCAGCGAGGCCCGGATTCCTCGGACTGGCCCTGGCAGCGACTCGCTCCGAAACACGCTCCAGGCGCGAGTTAGAGATCAGAGTATTTAGCTAAAGATAAAAATAGGAGCGCGTGGTGAGAGAGTAACAAGCGTGTTTTTCAGGAGGACAAAAGAAAACAACTGGAGTTCGTACGGTACTGCAATGACAGCGTGTGTTATTATACAACTTAATTGCTGGACGTCTTTATTGTGGTCATTATTTTTAATCAGACTTCCATTTCTTTGAGACTCGGGGCGCTGATTTGTTAGTTTTGGCTGTCGTGCAGGTTTCAGGGTGATTACACACCGCATGCTAACCCTGCGTTCGCGCCAGCAGGCCACATGTCACTCGTGTCGCTTGGAGTTTGTCTCTTGTGAGATCAGAAAAGTCAGACAAAGGAGTGCAACGGTGCAACGATCATTCAACGAGGAATTCCAGGTCAGGAACCCGCGCAACATCTGCTTAGCTTGAGTTCTCTGGCATGACATCACAACAAAAAAAGCGCAAATAAATAAATAAATAAACGGCCGTGTGTAGCTTTTAATAATAAGATTCATTATTTATTTATTTTTCGAAATAATTATCAAGTCAGGTCGAGTTGGCTTTCACTGTTGTTTTAATTATATACAGTTGAGTACACAGTGAAACGACACGGCGTTCCTCCAGGACCGAGGTGTTACTGTACATACAGTGCAACATCAATTAACCACACAAATCAACATAAAGTAAATGTACTTTTATTTACTTAATAATTTATTATGTCTATTTTAATAGAATAACCAAAGTTTGTTCGGTCCCTAATTCCATGTAATGAGTTGAAGTAAAACAAACCCATTAATAAATTTGTACTAACTTATTTAAATACTTGAGTAAAAATTCTTAATTTAATTTATACTGTATAACTTGATCCCTAAAATTCTTTAACATTTTGCAGATTTTAGCTCGTATTTACAAGCATTTTTATAACCAAAGATGAACATTTGGCCAAGATTACATGTTATTCCTCGCAAATAAAGAAATAATTTATATACAGTAACTGTTACATGGTGAGGGTTAGAGAGTCCAAAACGAGATGTGATCATATTAATAAGCACCCTTACGCAGGGCTTCTGAGGGAGTCAGTGAAATATGATTAGTGAGGGAGCTGACGATACGGGAAGACCTTCGTATTTGGAGATAGCGCATGGTTATTAATTGGGAACTAAAAAGAAAACTAAAGATAACTGAAAACACAAAATAAACAGAGCTCAGTCGTCTCCTCGAGACCGGACGGGGCTCAGGAAATAAACTCTATATCCTCTCGGGGCGTTCGCCCTTACCGACGCTTTGTGTGTGTGTTTTAAATCTTAAAAAGATAAGAGGGCTGATGGCGTGCCGCTCTCTCTCATTCTCTCCCACGCCGGCCGGGTCTTTTGCCCTCGTCTCATTTCGAACGTGTGCTTGGACTCTTCCTTGGCCTCGATACCTTCACCAGTCCTACGTGCGCCGGTATCAGGACCCTTAAACAGGTGCAAAGTGTCGCCAGGTGCAAAGTGTCCACGCTGATTGCCTCTGCAGCAGCTTCGCCTGGCAACCGCGTGTCTAGACGAGACCAGGCGTTCAAAAGTTTTTGTTCTTGTTTATTGATTATCATGTTCTTTTTTCATGTTGACCGAATATTTTCATACCAATTTCTTTCTTTGTCCTGATAGCGATGCCATTCGATACCTGGATTAGAGAAACTCTGGTGATAAATGTTTTAAAGCAGAGGCCATAATTCGTTTGCGAGCTACCGTTCCTAGAAGACATTTAAATGAGACTAAGTAGATACAGCACAATCAAAGACTTCATTACGTCATGTTATCAGATTCTTTTTTGAAAGGAATGTGTATAATACACTGAGAATCATAAACTTTGTGCTTGCAGAATAAAAAAGTAGCAATAAAAACTGTTTAACTGCTATGTAGTTGCTAAGACATGGGGTTTATAAGCACAATACAGTCCAGTCCATAAATATTGGGACGATGAGATGGTTTTTTTTTTGGCATTGGGTCTCTGTACAGCACCACGCTGAATCTGAAATAAAACACTCAAGATGAGAGCAAAGTCGAGACGTTCAGCTTTAATTCAAGCGATTTGACGTGAGTGTTGCATTAACCATCCAGGAATTACAGCCATTTTCATACACAATCCCATTTTGAAAGGCTCATAAATAATGGAACATACTAACATTTTTACAAACATGAGGATTGCCTTTCATATTTAGATGAAAAAAAAGTGTGTGTGTGTGTGTGTGTGTGTGTGTGTGTGTGTGTGTGTGTGTGTGTGTGTGTGTGTGCATGAAAATGGCTTTTATTCCTGAATGTCACCTTGAATTAAATCTGAGTGTAAATCTTGAGTGTTTCATTTCAGATTCAGTGTGGTGCTGTACAGAGGCCCGATGCCAAAAAACTCTACCTTTGTTCTAAAAATGTATTGACCTGATTGTAAGGTCATATTTGTAATCAGTCAATTAACACTGAGGATCATTAATAATCAAAACACAATACGCATGCTATAAAAAGTAAATAAATCCTCTATCCATATTGTGTTTTAATACTATATGTGCAGTAATTTAAACCCAGTATTTAATTTATTTATACTGTATTTTAAAACTACATATTTCAATACTAGCGTATGTTAAATGTTAGATATCCTGCACGACAGACATTTTTAATCTTGCACAGTTTTTAGACGCTCCCTAACTGTCTGCATCACACTAACGAGAGATTAACTGAGAGATTTGATCCAGTGGGTTTTATGACACAAAATGTAAAACCATATATCAAGTTGTATTTGGTTCCCCGTCCACTCCAGAGTAAGACAATGCACATTTTGTCCTTCGCGTGTGTTTACTTCTTACTTAACAGAAGAGATCATCTCAAATGTGATAAGGGAATGAATAAAAATCATCACCAGACTGTTGTGCTGTAAGTGGAATGAAAGACGTCTGGACACGTACATGTTCTTACAGGACTCACTGTACTGAGTGAGTGTGTGTTGTTTTCCATCTCATGTGAGGAAACACCGTTGCTGGAGCTCTTCCACGGTCTCATTGCTCTGGAATAGACTTTGGGAAGCAGATCTTTTGGCTGTCGAGCATTTTTAAGGTGAAACGCTTGATTACGTGCCAAACCACAAGCGAACCCGAACAGTTCATTTCTCTTGAGTCAGAATCTAATGGCTGTTATCTAAACAGAGCACGAAAGGTCAGCGAAAACACAAAACAGCACACTAACAGCTTCTAATATCCCGCGCCGCTGCCAATGTGCACCAGCAGACGGTCGTCCGCCGCGCCCCGAGCGTTACAGATCGTTCTCATGATTAGCCATAACCAGGAACTGGTGTTGCTCGGCCTGGCGACAGGGCGAGGTGGATTGCACCGCTCATTATCTGCAGCTGGAGGCGTGTTCGTTCGTATCCCCCACCTGCTGCTTGAACGCTCGGATTAAAACCGCAGCTCGGCTGGCCAAGCTAGCAGGTCCAAACACCTAGCGCTCCATCTGGCATGAAACAAACAGAGTGCTGCTGAAAACCAAACCTCTAAACCAACCCTCTAAACGTGGTGCTGGAATAACTGCACCGGGCCGAGCCTCATTTACACCAAACATGCTGTAATGTTCTGCTTGTTGGCAAAAATAGCCAGAGTCAGCTGTAATTACCGCAGTGTGCTTTACGTACTGAGAGACTGATATGGTCATGGCTTCCCTGATGCAAGTTGATTACTTTTTAAAACATTATTAGAATTATTAATTGTATTATAAATTACATTTTATTACCACTTAGGGTACATAAATAAAAATAAAAAGCAACAAAAAAAAAGCAAAAAAAAAAAAATCTAATTATTTTTTATAATAATAAAAAATAAAGATACTAAAAAGCTACCACAAATAAACTTTTATTTATTTATTTATTTATTTATTTATTTTAATATTGGCACAGAACTACATTTGGACGTATTTTATTTGCATTTTAGTTAATCATTCCGGTTTTGTCTACTCATTTTTCTTCAGAATTTTTAGCTTGTTCTTAACAAATGTTGCAAATGTGAAATGTTGTTCACATTTTCCTACATTTTTGTCACTCTGTAAATTAGTTTCTTATTGTATTTTAAAAAATCCTACTAATTAAACATAAAATATTATGGTGATGGATTACTAGTATCATATTTTTTTCTAAATAGACCGACGGATGTCAAAAACCTCATGTGTTTAAAGGATGTAAATGGTTTATAGTTTCACTTTTTCTTTCTTTCTTTCTTTCTTTTTCTTGCAAGTGGCGTTCAAGTCAAACCGGCACTTGTGGTGAAAATTCGGAAGGTCTCAGGTTCAAAGCCCACGACCACCAAGTTGCCAATGTTGGGCTCCTGAGCAAGGCCCTTAACCCTCAACTGCCCAGATGTGTCCGGTGATGAGACTCTTAACCGCAGTAAAACATTAGAACAGTGCAGATGTTTTAAAGCAGGCCGTACGTCCATGAATGACGATCCTGCCCGAGGTGGCTCGGAGCCCACTGCAGTCGTTCCGGGTTTCAGACGTGAAGCAGGCGGTGTCGATCTGGCTCCGGCACGGACTGAGAAAAAGTTCTACCTTGATGTTGTCTGAGCACTAGTAAAACGTTGGGAGAAGTACATTAGTCTAGCAGCAATTAGCTTTTAATCTCACAATTGTGTTCCGTTATTCTGCGTAATGAAAGGTCCCGGTTTGACTTGAACACCCCCTCGTATACGGGTAAGATTTATAACACAAACATTTAACATTCCCTAAAGTGAACACACACCACCTGAGGCTGCCAGGTACTCAAACGTAATTAAGTTCAGAAAGTATGACCTCTTAAGGAATACAAATGAACCTGTTCAAAACAGGTCACTGAGTTTATATATAATATGTGAGGTGCAATTCGATAGTGTTTATGAAAAAAAAAGGGAAGAAAAAACATACAAACCACCTCCACTTCCTAAACACGCGTATTTATCATGTTTTATCACGTTTGCTTGTGGTGCTCGCGGACTGCCAACTTTCTCCTGGCAGAAAGTCAAAGAAACGTAAGACCTGCAGACGAACTCTGTAATAATATATGAACTGTGGAAAATAGCGAAAAGCTTTCACGCTAGCAACAGTTACCAAAAACAGCACGGTTTGCACGGCTGCTTCATTGCGCAATGCGTCGGTGCGGCGCTTGAGCCATCGTCAGCCTCGTGTCCTTCCCACGCTGGTACAACATAGAGGCCGTCATGAATACCAGTAAACCACAGAGCTATAGAACATATTACAGAATGGGTCCGCCCCCGGAGAGCAGGGTCGAGGCATTGTAAAGCAACCGCACGCTGGCAGGCTGCGTCTCATCGGTGCCATTTTGCTGTCATGTTGACGTCTGAGTGCTTTGCACGGACAGCAGATATTAATAACAAACTGAATTTTTTTGCTGATGGTGTTAATTTTTTTTTAAACAGCGAAGAACGTGAAGTTGTTTTCACTGAATGGCATCATCAAATGCTCAGGAGGATTTACAGTAAAACCCCGGAGTGGTCTATATGACTACATGCATATGTACACACATTCGTTATGTCCTCCGCCAGAGCTGTGGTCTACCACGAGGTCTCCCGCTGGGTCATTACTGAACCAGCAGTTTTCATTTTCATACACACACACACACACACACACACACTTATAATCGCTTATAAAACGATAATTCATCTACTTATATTAGCTTATACAGCTTTAGGAATTAAGCAGAGCACATGAAGAACATGAGTAGTACAGGGATCACCAGGGATCACCAGGGATCACATGACACCAGATTATCGCGATACCGCAGTGCCGATTTGATTTGTATTGCGATTCTCACATTCGTTTACAATTTTAAACAAACTTTTTGGAAAAAAAATTGGATATCGAGGAACTGCAACATTTTACCACATAATATTTAAAATATATTAAAAGATTATTTTTAAAGAACGATTTTGACTTGACACATGACTTGCCATTCAAAAGAATCGCGACATGTCTAGTTGTTTATCAACTATAACAGCATAACAGTACGTCCTGGAAAGTTTTAATCCTCACGTACGTCATATCGTATTGTCTCTCTCTCTCTCTCTCTCTCAAAAACTAACACAGCTTCCTGTATTTCGTTAGCAAGAAGCGCAAACTCCGCTGTCAGGAAAACTTAAAGTCAGCTGACACTGGAGACTCCTTCTGTACGCTACATAAACATGTCCTTACTTCCCCAGACAATGTTTATTGGAGCGCGTTTTTGTATGCGTTTGTACTGCGAATGAGCTGTCGCCATAGAAACCGTAACGTATTAGAAAGTGCGCTAATGTCAGAGCTGCTGTTATACAGAATGCATCAAGAGCTTCTGACCAATCAGATTAAAGGAAGAATTCAAGAGCTTTATTAAAGAAGTACAGTCATGGGAAAAAGAAAGTACACCCTCCTTCAATTCTATAATCAAACCTATCAGTCAGGACCTACTGTACCTCAACAGACAAAAGACTTGAGGGTTTTTTTTTTCCCGCAAAAGCTGCAGCACCATGATATCCCTCAAAACTGATGCACTGATTTTATTGTGTTATATTTATTCATTTCTATACTATCATTGGCGTATGTGCGATATTTATCCCTTTCAGTACATACCTGGATGGACTACGTGCAATATTTGCTCTTGTACTCACTGAATTCAACCATCACGTCGTTCATCACTCCAGCACACCGTTAGAGGGATCAAACCCTTATCCAGCAGGGCGACACCCACAAAGCCATCTCCATGAAAACACGGAGAGTTAAGTTACAGTTGGCATGGAAGAACTATATCGAGTGTCCTGCACAGAGCCCTCACTACTGAACCATTACCTTCGGGAAGAACTGGAACTGGATCCACCTCGACATCCCGACATCAGCACCTGAGCTCGCTAACGCTCCTGTGGGATGCTGGAATGAACGTACTGTAAATCCCCTCAGAAACGCTCCAACATCTAGTGGAAAGCCTTCCCAGAAGAGCAGAGTGTAGAGGATTATACAGTAAGAGCAAAGTGGGTCTAAATCTGGACTGGTGATATTCCACAGGGGCGCACAAACTTTAGAGCAAAATGCAGTATACTTCCCTGATTGTACATCAAACATTCAGCCTTATGAACAGTAAATTACAGTGCGACTCTACATTAGACTTGTGCAAAGTTGAGCAATCTGCTTTTGATTTTTGATCAAACTAAGAGACGGATTCGTGTTTAATAATCTGTAAGTCATTTGTGTTCCTGGATAAGAATTTTCTCCATTCTTCTTCTAAAATCAGGGCTGTAAATAATACCGGGATCCAGCTCGGCGTTTTACTGGACCACGTTCAGGACGTCTTTTGTTCTGAAATAGAAAACTCGTCCATTTTAATCCTCTGTTCCATAAAACTTTTCATTTTTTTCATATAAAAAGGTCTGATGTGTGATAATCTTGTTTTCATTAAGAACGTCTCTGCATGCCCACAGCCTTGTCTGCGCTTTTTCACTGATTACTCTGCTGCTGGTCCTTCGAGGACGTTGAACTTACGGTGATTTATGTTAAATGGTAAACCTTTACCAGCCCAGTGCCCCTGCTGACATGAGTCTGTTTTTCAGTGGAGACCTGGCCGTGATGGAGGCCACGAGATCCAGATCCAACACATAAAAATCCACATCACAATAACAGACAGCGAGAAATTACGGTACGACAATAATGCGGTCAGGAAATATGTGGCTTCGTCTTTTAGGGGAAATAAAAGATGGCGTGGGTTTGTGTTCTCGTTTCAGAGCAGGGTGGTGTTGGGTTTACTCCTCCGAAAAAAGACTGGTCTGTTTTAATAAAGGTGGTGGTTTGTGTGATGGTGATGGTTTGACTGGTCTGAGAAGATGACTGTGTTGATAATGGGCTTTGTTTAACTCATAACCTTAAATAAAGGATGGTGTTGGTTTGTGTGATGGTGTTGGTTTTGTTCTTCTGAGAAATGGAAGAAGAAGAAGCTAATGCGGACAGGAGTAGCTGGAAGTAATTGGAAGGTCCCAGTAGCTCAGTGGTTATGGCTGATACTACCAATTGGAAGGTCCCACCACTACCACCAAGTTGCCCCAGTTGGTCCCATAATGAGGTAAAATCACTCTGGATGAGGGCGTCTGCCGAGTGCTGTAATTTAAATGTTACAAGAAGATGATGATTTGTCTGACGGTGTTGGTCTTAATCGACGGTGTTGGTTTAGGTCATGAGATGGAGTTGGCTTTACACAACTGTTATTGCTGATGGTGTTAATGATGTTGATGATGGAGTTGATTTGTGCAATTTTATTGGTGCCACTCATCAGAGAACAGGATGGTGTTGATTGAAGTCATCTGGTGGTGTTGATAAAGCTGGTAGTTTCTCTGATGGTGTTAACTCAATTCATCTGAGAAGAGGATGGTGTTGATGTTTTACTCAACTGAGGACGATGTTGTTGGTTTAACTGATGTTGTTGTTCGTGATTCTAGTGGTTTGTGTGATGTGTTTGGTTTACATTTACATTCACAGCATTTGGCAGACGCCCTTATCCAGAGCAACGTACATTTAAATCTCAATATACATCTGAGCAGTGGGAAACTGGTGGTGGGATCTGAACCTGACACCTTCTGATCAGGAATCCAATGCCTTAACTGACTGCTCTGAGAAGAGAATAGTGTTAATGGTGTTAGTTTAACATATTCGATGGTGTTTGTGATGTTGATGATGTTGTTTTGCGTGATGGTGTTGATTTTAGACGTGTTGATGATGGTGTTGGTATTAATCATCTGAAAGCAGGTTGGTGTTGATGGTGTTGGTGATGGAAATAACTTTACACATCTGTCATTGCTGGTGATCACGTGTTGCTGGTTTACCTCAGCTGCTGATGGTGTTGATAATGCTGGTAGTTTTTGTGATGGTGTTGGTTCAGTGGTTCAGCTTATCTAAGAAGTATGATGATGATGATGATTTGGGTGATGGTGTTGTTTTTACTCATGTGAGAGGAGGGTGGTGTTGGTTTAACTGGTGATGGTGTTAATGGTGGTCTTGATAATGCTGTTGGCTTGTTGGTGTTGGTTTAAACTCTTCTGACAAGAGAATGGTGTTGATGTTGAAATTGGTTAAACCTTACTAGGAGTCGGGGTAGAAGGTGGCGCTGGGTTGTGTTCTTTTGACTTTTCCACTATCTGCTCAGGACTTGGGATCTACACTGCTGTCACTGAGGGAGACTGAATGAGTCACTCAGAGCTCCAGGGTGGATCACGGTCCACATCCATCACTGAGGAATTCAGATTGACGAAAACAAAATACCAACACATGCAACACATCCTCTTCTCCACACACACACACACACACACACACACACACACACACACACACACACACACACACATACACAAACATGGCAGACCTCCTGTAACACAAACTCTCACACAGGAAGTGGAAGAGATTCATCTTCGCCCTACCATGAGTGCTTGTGATAACTGAAGTGTTTGGCCTTTGCTTCAGTGCACTGACTTTCTCAGAGCTCATCAGTCAAGCTTCGAGGGCTTCTCTTTGTGCAACACAGAGCGGTTCGCGGCTTATCAACACCGGCTAATGACGATGAGGAAACACAAGACCAAACGAGGGTCTGACCTCACGTCAAGTTTATCAAGGAAGAACGTGACAATATACAGAGACACGAATAATCTGTTCTAGGAATCTGGGATTCTTGCGCGGGAAGGAAGCGTTACGGCTATGTGATTTCACCTCGGCCGTCGGGTACGAGTCCTCCCGTCCTGCAGGTGGCGCTGCAAGCAACAAGAATGACAAAGACTAGAGGAGGACAAACTCCCCATCAGTATACACTATGGTGAGTTAACAGAAACACAGCAACAGAAAACAGAACACGAGGAAAAGGAAGAACTGCTTGTTTTGTTTTAAGAATCAAGGCAGAACGAGTTTATCACACGCCTCATCAGCAGAGGCTCAGTCACATGGTGTGTGGATAGTCCTGAAAATAATCAACTTCACTCATAAAGCTTCCTTCATGACTAGAAAATTCAGCACGCAGTGTTTTATTTATAAAGAAAAATGCTAATAGAGAAAATGTACAAACATCCTAAGTAATAATAATAATAAGAAGAAGAAGAAATAATTTTATTTTTATTTGTAATTAAAGTTTTTTTTTTTTGCAGTTTATTGTATTATAAAATAAATTATGTATAAATAGGGGTAATACATATTTAACATAAATGTGAATAACAATACAAAAATAAGCAAATAAGTCATTAGGAGAAAATAGATATAATGAAAAATTTAATCCTTTAACCCTTTTGAGCACTAAGTATATTAAGTATATTTACCCTATATGCAGTAATAGTATTATATTATAGTATAATTTAACCCTTTTGTGTGCTGAATATACAATATCCTTATTTTTATTTTAATATTACATGTAGATAGATCTAAGGAAATGTCCATGTAAAACAAATTGACCATTAGACCCGGTTTTATTTATTTTACATTTTGTCACTATTCTTGCTGTTTTACTGTCAGTTTCATAGCAAACCTATCAGTTATAACATTATCATCACCAGGTGAAATGAACAACGATGATCAACTACATGCCAGTAACCTGGAGACACGATCATGGGCACCCAAGTCTCACCCATGTCCGCCAATGCAGCACAAATCCCTGAAAAGAAACTTTTTTGGCAGAGGGGGAAATTAACCCAATTATTGAAGACAGGTCGACAGCCGTCGTTTAAAGTTTACCAGAGACTCGGACATCTAGAGGAAGTTCATTGAACCACCATGGTGCCAGAACAGAAAACCGACTAGATGCAAGTCCTCCTCGGTCTCTGGTCACTGGCCGGACCAGTCGAGCAAGATTCGAGGGAACGTGGTGTGATGTGGGGTGTGATTAGGGTGGATGCCGGGACATTTTTAGCAGGCATGAAAAAAGTCAACGCAGATCCGCCAGTGCACCACAACCAAGGCCACCGACCTGAACCCCAAACCCCACAGATCTCAGTCTGACTGAGCCCCTTTGGGCCCCACCCTGTAACTCACAGCACCCAAAGGATCTGTT